>JAUZSV010270084.1:0-12103 GCA_034780495.1 Parotocinclus cesarpintoi
CAAAGACAGGTGTCACAGGTAATGTTTGCAGTTCAGGTTCTTGAACTGTTTTTTTTTTTTTGGGGGGGGGGGGTTGTGGAGATTTAATCTGTTGTAGCTCTGCATTAGGATTATATGTTGTCTACAAAAGACTAATCTTTAATACCCCATCACTATCACCGGTCAGTTTTTTTTCATCCTAAATTGGTTATTGCATTGTTTTAATGTAGGATATTTACAAATATTCCCTGTCAGTGCACTGTAAACCGTAATACATAAACAGAAAAACACCTGAAGTATCTGTTCCAAACAAGAAATGTTTCAGCTTAAGTTTTCATCCACTTTCCCTGGTGAGGGTCACAGTGGTAACAGGCTGGGAAGCCCAGCCAGATTTCTCTTTTCCTGATCAATGATTCCAACTCGAGTGTCCTTAGAGATTGCCTGCTGTCAGCTGTGAGAGATAATCCTTCCAGAGGGTTTTAGGTATGCTGTATATCCAGATGAATGGCCCTGGAAGAGCTCCATCAGCTGCTATCCAGTTGGCATCTTTATCCAAAGGAGAAGTGAACTCATCACCTTATTATGGAGAGTAAGCGCAAAAAGCTCTGTGTAAGAATCTGATTTCTGCAACTTGTACCCACATTACTATTTCTGTCATTGCCCAAGTTTCCTGACTATAGGTGAGGATAGGAAAGTAGACCAACTGGAAAGACTATAAATCTTATCTTATATATCAATGTAAAGCTGCTTTGTGACAATGTCAATTGTAAATAAGCGCTATACAAATACAATTAAATTAAATCTGCAGCTCCCGACCCAATCTGTCATGCACCTTTTCCATTGTTTGTGAAGGTCCTAAGGTGTTGAATTTGTATACCAGGGACAGGTACTCTCACTTGAGATCGTCCCACTCCTTCATATGTATGCTATAGCCTCCTACCTAATGGTGCCGATTGTCATCCCAGCCACTTCACATTCAGCAGCAAGACACTTGTATGTGTCAAAGGGCCCTCCCCTCCCGGACCACGTTCCAACTGTAACTATCCTGGAGATGAATACCACACAGAGGAAACCAATGCTAATGCTGAATGGCTTGGACTTTTTGATGGCTTAAAGTTATATACTTAACTACTCATGTTTCACTAGTTCTCTGATAGTTTTTATCTAATTATTTCCTAATGTCAGTGACTTTAGAGCTTTAAAATGTATTGAAAATGCATATGAGCAGCCCCATATTAATGATGCACTATTCATTTCTAGGCCCATACATGCTCGGTACTGGTCTGCTCTTGTACTTGCTGTCTAAGGAGATCTACGTCATTAACCATGAGACCTTTGCCGCTGCTTCCATTGGCGCAGTATTTATTTATGCTGTAAAAAAATTTGGTCCCCAGGTGGGAGCATTTGCAGACAAATTGAATGAGGTGAGTTTCATTATGATGTCTTCCTGCCTTAATAAATATAAAATAAGGATTGTCTTTCCCCCCCCCCTTTATAAATTTGATATAACTAACATTTCTAAACAAATAGATTAAATCAGTTACACTCATTTTGTCTAAGGCGTAAATATGGGATTAAATTAAAACCATTTACAGATGGGGGTTTTCAGATCTCGGATATAAATGTTAATGTTTTCATTTGTATAATAAGTCACAAAATGTAAAATTAAGTTTTAAAAAGTGAGGAATTGTGTTCTCACCATACAGGAAAAAGTGGCAAAGGCCCAGGAGGTGAAAGATATTGCCATGACCAGCCTGGCTGAAGCTATTGAGAACGAGAAGAAGGAGCAGTGGAGAGTGGAGGGAAGGAACATGCTCTTTGATGCCAAGAGGGTGAGAAAGTGACAACTCTATATCTTTCCTGTTAAAAAAAAACCAGAAACCTTTTTAACAGTCCCCTCCATTATTGGTACCCTGGTTAAAGATGAGTAAAAAGGATGATGGAAAAATTTAGCTTTTGGTAATTCATTTTAAGGTTGTTTTTTCTCCAATGGCTCTGGGGCCAGTGTTAGTTTGTCGAACCATTAGCTGCTTTTTCACCAACAGTTTTAGGGATTAATGGGGGCTCACCATTCCAGGGCCTTTTTTAAATTTGCGTTTGTACCATCAGTAGGAACAGTGTTTTATAGAAGTATTTTTAGGCCGTAGCTATATTTGCTGTTTAACTAGGCATTTGCGTAGACAGCCTGCTGCGTCATAAACGTAGATGTTCATAACTTTGGGGGGCCTAGTGGTTAAGCATTGGACTATAGGCCAGAAGGTCCAGGGTTCAAATCCCACCTCTGCCACAGTTGGGTCATTGAGCAAGGCCCTTAACCCACAATTGCTTGGGTAGTAAGACTGCATTAATTGTAGGTTTCTCTGGATGAGGGAATCTGCTAAATGACATAAATGTAAATGTGCTTTGGGACTGGAGCATAGCAGTTAAGGTACTGTACTCTGGACCTGATGGTCCAGGGTTCAAATCCTTCCCTTGCCAAAAAAGCTGCCACGGTTGAGTCCTTAAGCAAGGCCATTGACCCACGATTAAATTATATTATAAAACTGTATAAATTGTAAGTCCCTCTGGATAAGGCCGTCTGCTAAATGCTGTGAATGTGGATAATAAATTATGACATCTTTTGAAGACAGACACATGCCGCCTTATTGTGTGGAACATAAGTGTCAGACCAGTGATTGACAAAGTTGTTTGGGTAACATATTCCATCAACACTGACCCACTCCATTTTTTCAGCACTGTTTTACAGTGCATGTATGTAACAGTCTTGGACTTGGTTAAATCTTGCATGTTTCCAAGTCAAGTACTCAAAGCTAACATGTCTCTTGCCAGCTGTTTTGACATTCATAGTTTGACGCATCTTGTTGATTTGAGTAATTGTGCATTTGGTCAGAACTTCCCTTACAAAAATTTCTGCTATTTCTGTTGCTGCCCATCATTTATGCATGTGGCGCATCTTCTGCCTTCATCTTGTTAATTTTTGAGGATGTGCACACCACTCGACCTTTGCCTATAGGATCTGTAAACCCTGACCTTCACTGTTGGTCCTATTTAAACATTCGTGTCGAGGTAAACGAAACTGTGTGTTTGTGTGTGTGTGTGTGCACGCACACCTACCTATATTATTTATTTTACATTTTTAAATAATCAATTCCTGAAGCGGGATTTAATTTTTTTCCCCTTCAGGCTAAATTTGCTTCAGGTGGCTTGGTGGGTAGCACTGTCACCTCACCGCGAGAAGCTCCTGGGTTCAGTCCCTGCTATAGTAGTCTGGGTCCTTTCTGTCTGGAGTTTGCATGCTGCTTTGTGCTCTGTGGTCCTGGCTGGGCACCAGCTTTCCCACAAACATGTCCAACAAGCGGATAAGAACCTGAATTAATTCATGAATAAATGTACTTTAATTAAAGGTTGGATTTGTTTTTGTTGACGCTAATAAATCAGGTGCATTTCTTAAACTTAAATTATATTTTCAGTCACAATAATAAGAGGGAATTATATGTGCACTGAGTTGTTCAGGGGAATATATCTGTTAAATGTCAACTGTTGCTAGGTTAGCTTTGTGCTGCTCTGTCTTTGTCTTTTCACTGCTATAGGCGCTACTCCCGTGAATAATGCAAGTCACATGCACTCTTACTTCCCAGTTTCACAGTCAAGCCATTTTTACTCATGCAGCAAGCATGATTACACGTGATAAATGTGTAGATTTAATATTTTATAGATTCTTAGTTTATCCTGTTTATGTCCCAAGAATCACTCAAGTATCATTGCTAGTGTAGTACTTTGATTCATTTTATGTCCAGCTCCTTGTGTCCTCAATGCAAAAGTTCTTATAGGAAGAGACCGTTTAGTGCAGCATTGATAAAAAGTGTTCATATTGATGGATAATATGAAATGAAATGTCAACTTTTTTCAGGGGTTCACCACTTCTTCCTTTAAAAAAATCAAAAATACAATATCTCTGTTTATTTTAAAATAAATGAAACTTTATCAGCTGACAGCTGTTTTATACTATTATTATTTACATTAAGATTGTGCCATGTAAAAGAGTAATTTGATTAGCAGATATTGTTTATGGGTCAGTTGAAAGATCTACAAAAGTGTTACATTCATTAGTTTTCAGTCCTGTTTTCCCTGTATTTTGAACAGAAGTTAAAAGTTGTATAGTTATCAGTAGTAGTCAGTGATAGATGACAATAAATCAATGGTGTTTTAGCTGATTCAATTGCTCTGTTCTAATTCTGATCTCCTTTGGTAACAGAACAACGTAGCCATGCTGCTGGAGACCAATTACAGGGAGCGTTTGCATATGGTGACCAACGAGGTGAAGAAGAGACTTGATTATCAGGTGGAACTTCAGAGCCTGCAGCGGCGTATGGAGCAGGAGCACATGGTCAACTGGGTGGAACAGAATGTCATTAAAAGCATCACGCCACAGCAGGTACACAAGCCAACAGGCTCTCTTTTGGCATTGTATGATTTTTGAAGAGTCGTTATGAAACAAACTTATTTTTTCTTATTATTATACCCACCAAAGGCCAGGGGTAATAGTTTACAATTCTGCTTTTAGCCATTAAAACACAGTTAATTAACTACATTACTATCAACTTGTACACTAGAACTTATCCAGTGTGATCTATCATGTTCTCTTGACGGGCTCCACTTGAACAAAATCAAGAAAGTGGTGGGCATGTTCACCTCCTGCTGGTTTTGCTCTTGTGAACACAATTTTTCGTATTTCCTGACATTTGATAAAAGCGTAAATTCTACCGGGGATCCCAAAAATCCTCCCATATCTTTCGGACCCGCTTTGCAGTGGCTAATTGACAACTTTGTGGCTTCTTTCTTATTCGCTCACCCGTTCTTTGGTCTGATTAAGCGGAAATTTGGTCTAAATAAGCGACTAACAATACATGTATATCATAGCATTTGTTTCGGAATTTTATTATTTGGTCCGAATAAGCAACTGGTCCCATTAACCGGTGGTCTAATTAACTGTATTCGACTGTATCCTGGTATTTTTCTGGACAGTAGGAATGTGCAATATGCCATTGCTAATAGTGTGTGTGTGTGTGTGCGCGCGCGTGTGCGCGCGTGTGTATATATATATATATTCTATTGTTATTATTTTAATTTATTTATTTTTCATTTATTTATTTTTATGACCTAAGAGTTCACAGAATTGAACTGGCTTAAAAGAATGACATTACATAAATCATCAATAAATTCATCAGCTGTGTTCATGAATGTTTCATACATTTCTTAAATTAAAATCAAGTACTACTTTTTTCTAGCATCACTCTGTCACACCTAAGTTTTTATGCTGGGTTGTTTGTTTTTGAAAATACTTGTCCCATGCTACAGAACTATCTTCTTATATGGCATGTGCATTGTCTGACTGGCAAGCTCTTATCTGGAAATTTCAAGACGATTGTCTGTCTCTTTATCCACAAAGAACACTGAACAGAGTTTGATAATGCTTGATAATATCTTATATATCTCAGTTTCATTTTTAAGTTTCTTTACTGTGAATATTTTAAACCACCCTCCTGATTAGATACCAATCATTGTTCTTGGTTTCAATTTGTTACATTTCTGTGTTCAACAGAAACAGTCTCTATTTTGGCTATTTTTGGCATATGCCACATGGATTGGTGATTTCAAAAAGGCTTTGACAGTTTGAACAGCTGCAAAATTGAAGTTAAAATAACGGAATTTGTCTCTTTACTTTCATTTAGTATTGTCCACCAACACAAGCACATCACCTGACCATACACACATTCAAACCCCCTTTTTAAAGAAAGGTTTCTCAACCACCTCGGGTACTCATCAAATTTGGGTCTTGACACATCTTAACTAGACCATTTTGTCGTTCTTCATCGTTTGCTTGGTAGTTAGTGCACTTAAACTTGTGTAAGTCAAGCAATGTAACTTTTTAGTCGAAACATGATTCACGACGTCTTTCAGGCTGAGCAGTTATCTTAAGTAAACTGGTGCCTTGAGCTCACCAAGTGTTTTGCCTTTACTTTTCACTTTCAATCCATTCAACACTTTAACACAAAGCTTTTTTATAATAATGATTTTGTTACATTAACTGTGGGTTAATGTAAGGGTTGATATGTAATTGGTTCTTATGAAACAGTATAGATTGTTAAAAAGTCTGCCAAAACCATCTCCGTTTTACTAAATACCTAATTATAATGGTGTTACTAAACATGGGACATGGCTGTACAAACTTGCAGGCTCTGCGCATTTACAAAAAAATGGTTATTGCCACTTCTATAAAGACTCCCACTTTGTACGAAGTTGACTAAAATAGACTTTTTAAAATGTGCTATTTTTATGCCCGTTTCTGAAGTGAGGTGTGTAGGCACCAAGGACTTTATTCATAAATCTGTAGCGATTAACCTATCTTTGTACTTTGAGCAGAAGCAAAATCTGACTTCACATGTTCTAAATGCAGTCATTATTTATACCAGCAGATGGTGCCACGGTATCATCACTTATGTATACATATATGGCATCTCTGGCATGAGTCACCCTGAAAACTTAGAATACCATTTGCCTGTTGAGATGAAGTGAAAAGCCTCAGTACTAAATTGCAGCTTATCCTGTTGATAGTATTGACATCAGTTGCACCTGTGTATTAATGTTTTCTGTCTCCCTTGTTGTTTAGGAGAAGGAAAGTATTGCCAAGTGCATTTCCGATCTGAAAGTGTTGGCTAAGAACACTCAGGCCAGAGCCACAGTGTAAGTCCTCGACGAAGGAGCCTCTCTGACATCCATAATGGAGCCATGCCTATCCTTACAGTAACCTGTCCTTCCGAGCATGATGTGACCATGTCAAGTGTACATACACCCATTAAAAATGTTTATTGACTAAATACTTCCTGTGTATTCATTTGACTTGTGTAGTCTTCACTTGCAGTCTTTAATTCTGTTTATAGCGTTTATATGGATTATGATTTCTGTCTTATCTGGCAGCTTTGTCATTTAGTGTCATGACAACATGGTTATTCTTCACATCATAAGTCAGTATGGTCATAAATTCTATTGCAAGTTAATTTCTCAGGTTGTTTTACCTGTATGGAATTTGTGAGTAATCTGGTTTAGCACTGGTTGTTCCTAACCTTTGTACTGGGATATAAGGGTAGATTTTCTACTCCCAAGGACCATAATGGCTCATATAAAAGCCACCTGCACTCACTTCCTGTCTTTTGAGTTGTTACAGTGGCAGTAAACTTTGTACCAAGGCTTTTACTAAGCAGGGATGTGGCTCATTTGCTCAGTTTATACATAATGGATATGTAGATGGTGGCTTCCAGTGTTAAGATGGATCAATAAGCTGGAAATTACAGACCTTTAAAGGTAATGTCTGATTATTTAAGAAATAAGGGTTTTAGAAAAGTTTTGATATGGTTCTAGTGTAAAACACGTGAAACGTAAAGAGAGTTCAATGATGAATTTTCTATTGTGCTGTTTGTATTTTCACAAAAAAATACGGAGTACAAGTTGGATTACAAAAGGATGCATTGTAGATAAACTGTTTATTTCCTGACAATATTAACAACAACAATGAATAACATAATGAGAGGACTTAACACGCTGCATTATGCTGAAAACATTTGACAGAAGTGTACATGGTAAAAATTGTTCAGATGTTCATACCCCTTAAGTCAAATAAGGATCTAAATTTAGGGTGGATGTTCTAATGTTTTTTAAATGTATTGAGTGGCATGTCCTTTAAAGGTTAGCCTTAAATGTTAAGCATAAGCAGAAAAACCACCTAAATTAGGTGAAGTACAGATGCTATTTCCGATATTACAAAATTCATGTATTTTGATATTGTATGTACTTGTACTGCTCACAAAATTTTGGGAATATTTGATTTGGAAATGTCCATAAATTTTTGTGAGCAGTATATATGCTGCTGTAACGATATGCAAGTACACAGATTTGCATAAAACCAGAGTTTAAATGAAGATACTTAAGGAGTAATGTATAAGGTTTACTGCTTTTACATCGTACAAAGTTTAACAAAACCAAGCCATTTATTAATAGCAACTATTTTCAGTGCTTAGTTTTTTTTTTTTGTTTTTTTTAAATATTAATTTCATTACTGATCTGAAAATATATATTACTATCATGTTTTGTATTTATAAACTGTTGGTATTTATAATGAGTTCTATATACTGCTCACAAATTAGGGGATACTTTAAAATGAAATATCCCATAATAAAACATCCCATAATTTTTGGGAGTAGTGTAAAAGGATCCCACTTTGCAATAAAGATTGGATCATGGTGTAAGGCTTGTTTTTTACTAAATAAAGACATGCCAAACCAGGAAAAAGTGTTGGTCCCCCATCATTCAGTCTGGTTGTATATATCTAAAGCATTTTCCTCTCTTTCTAATGGTTGTGCTACATGTTGCTACCAGAGTTACCCTGTTTATATCTTTATATTTTTTGGCACAGGTGTCCAACTTTTTTTTTTTATTGTGTGACATCACGAGGAAACAATGTACAGCAGTCCAGTTTTCCAGAACAGGTACTCACACACTATTAGGGTTATGCATTTGGGTGTGTTCAACCTTTGTCATTTTTACTCCCACTGTACACAAATGAATGGCCTAAGAATGGTGGATTTACTGATCAGCCTTTATTTATTTATTAATAATATTGGGAGTTAATGGCTTGCTTAGATTAAAAGCCTACATATAGACACATGTACAGTCATTGACAAAAAGGGTTAGCAACAATGCTCAGTTAGGCTGTGGGGTTTAAACGATGCTCAGTTGATATTAAGGGGTCCCAAAATGTACATTTACATTCACATAACATTTTTTGGGCCTTTCCTGTATTTTTCCATTTATTTATGTATTGTTGTATTTATTTTTACTTTCTTTATTTGTTTATTTTCATTTTTCTACATTAATTACAATGCTTATTTATTAGAAGCATCCCAGCTGGTCTCATGACTACTTGATTACTTTTTTGTTGCATGCCTGAAATGTAGGAATAGATGTTTATTAACAAATGAAATGAAATTGTCCGTGAAATACTTTGGATTAATACTGTAGTAAAAGTACTAGAAATAAAAGTAAATGTAAACACTTGGCTTTTAATGGGGATTTTTGTTTGTTTGTTTTCTAATTTTAATTTGGGGTTGTATATCTGTAAGCTGGAGCAAGATGGTAGACTGAGCCACTGTGTCACTGTGACTGAACAATATATGGTAAACTGATGTATAAAAATGGCCAGTGAATGTAGAAACAAGGGTGTATACCTACAAATTGTAATTAGTAAGTGTATATAGAAAATCATCATTAACCTTTGACACATTGTGTCTTGAAAGTAAGTAAGTGACCCTGCCATACAGGTACGTTTGTGTGATTGTTGTCACATATAAACACTGACCAATCTCAGTCATAAGCCTCTTCTGTGACACAGAGTCTCATTTGTGCTTCTGGTGCCATGTGGCAAACAAGTCTCATGACACCAAGATTATATTATGTAACTATATAATATTTGACTAAACCAGTAGCACAGCACTCCTTCTAAAATGTACCCTTACTGCTGAGATGCATGATGTTTTTGATTCACTAGGAAATTGGTTAGGACTGAAGAAACATACATGCAATATCTTGACAAAAATCTGTAAGATACCTGGGAAGATAGAAAAAGCAATTGATTTCAGGTTGTAATTCAAAAGGCTACATTTGGGTTTATATAATTGAGTTTGCATATGGAGCATTTAGTGTTTTGGTTATAGTCACAACACAGGGACTTTTCTAAATGCAAACACACAATGTAAATTGTGATGCATACAGTTTTTAAATATTTTCCAAAAATATATAGAATTACTGGTTCATTTCATATGTATATAATAAATTCTAAAACTTTTAAATTACAATATTTAAGCTTATTCTCTGTAAACTCATGTTAACCTGGTTTAATTTTGAAAATCAACAATGTGCAATATGATCACTTTTTGTTAAGCGAATAAGTGACATAGTACATAGTACAAGTACATTGACAATCTGTATAATACAGTACCCATAATGCAGAATGGATTTTTCCAGTCCAAAAAGTTAATACACAGCTCTAAAGAATAGGAAATATTGTTTATGATTATTGATATAATAAAAATGTTTTGTTTTACTGTTAACTCCTGTCAGGGAAAGATTTGGGACATTTCTGGAGAAATCATTTAAATTTATTGTTATTACATTTTGGCTTGTTTTTAAATTTTAATATTGTATATTTAATTATGTTTGTTTGTTTAGTTATTTATTTGTTTTAGTTTTTCTTATTTTTCTCCATAACTTGTGTGATTATTTTACATTTATATTTAATATTTCACATTTATTGAGTAAATGTATTGTTAATGTTATTATTAATTATTGTATAAACCATACTTGTTACATTGTATTTCCCTTCTTACAACAAACCCCTTGTTCAGAGGGAATAACTTACTATTGTAGTATTGTAACATAAGAAGGTATCCCAGCAGATGCCACAAAGTCTGTTTAGTAACAGAATGACTTTTGGACATTTATACTGTAGTTCTTTTTAGTTCTTTGTCAGTAAAGAAAAAACAGTAAAAACTAAACGTTTAGGGAGGTTTAGAATTACTTTTAAGGGTGCATATGTGTGGTCTGATAAGGCTAAGTAAATGATAACTAGAATAAAGTCATGCAATACACATGCTCAAGAAACTCAGTGCATTACACACACAAACATGTTTTAAGTAAGTGAAGCTTATTTTGAACTGTTTAATAAAAACAAATTACATGTTTTAAGGGTTATGAAGGCTAAGATGCACAGTTCACAGTTACCTGCTTCTGCTGTGTGTATATTGCAGAGGTTTCTTCTCAGAACCACCTCTTCAAAAGTCGGATATGTCTCGACCCAGTGGAAAATCCATCTACAGTGAGTAAAAATGTTGACTCTCAAGGTTTTTATAAATTAATATGTCTGTTTCATGTCTCTAAATTGTTTTCTGTTACAACATAGTGCAGAGGAAGGAGTATACAGAATCCATAAACACAAATGCAGATACATTTATGTACAGAGTGGAGGTAAGATTATGATTAGTCATTAAAATATATCATTTGCCATTTGTACAGCCCACATAGCAAATCTTGCAATTAAAAGTGAAATTGGTATGAAGAAGCTAAAAGAAAGTTCTATTTACATACAAAATGCAATGTACAGTGGTACCTCAATTTTCTTAATTCATTCCAGAAGTCTTAGGATACTGTGATTAATAATAAGTAAGTTCATGTTTAAAACAATTAACCTTTAGTTGGCCAAATCATCAAAAATATTAAAATATAAAAAATATCTAGTCATTTATTAAGTAATGGATTAAAGGTGCAAAGTAAAAACATGCACTCTATTGATGAACTCTGGGCACTAGCATAGCTGCTAAGCTAACTGCAGTCTGTGTTCTGCAGCATTCGGTTCATGCTCTGTTGTGAACCTGAATCACTGACACTTGAATCATAAATTCTGAGTTAAGTTTCAATTGAATCAAGTCCGTTGCATGATAAAAGTTTAAGCAATTGTTTCTCACTAAACAAAAGATAACAAATTGGACAATTTCTTGTCAAAATGTGGAAACCAAATCCGATGAGTTTTGAGGTGGTTGAGAACAAAGGTACATATACTAATTCAAGAAATAAAGCTTAATTTTTGTCCACCTGAATTTTAATATGCCAAGTACTTTTCTATTCTTTTTTTGACTTGTACCACTGTTGTATTCTTGATTATGCTTGACTAATGTGTTTACACCTCTATAACACCTCAATAGCAACAGCTGGGATATACACATTATTTAACGTAGCTTAACATGTTTACCTATAATATGATTTACCAGAAAAGAACTTTTTTTTTTATATTTACCAGAGGTGTGTTGGCGATTTAGAACCTTGGAATATGTTGATGGGCCTTTAAGTTTTACAGAATGGAATTAGAAAGTTGGTAAGGGTTTGACTGTTTATAGCTGGTATAATATAAATGATAGGATAACTGAACCTGCTGTGTTTCAGATGCACACCCTGACATTAGTGAGTGTATATAGAGTCCTTACACTAAGTTGTATCTGAAGCAACTGTATCCAGATCG
>JAUZSV010270191.1:0-12102 GCA_034780495.1 Parotocinclus cesarpintoi
AATGGAAATGTTAGGCAAAGACCTGTAGGTGGCAGTAGAGGGCTGGGGGAGAAACTCGGGAGTTTTCGGGTAGTGATTAAGAGGAATTTTGGTCCAAATAAGCAAATAACATTACACATATATAATAGGATTTGTTTCTGTACTTTAGGATTGTGTCCGAATAAGCGTCCCAGGTGTCCCAGTGTGAGTAAATGTGTTTGCAGCAGTATAATGCATACGATGGGTAAAAAAACATCATAAAATCTAACTCCAAATAATGATATCCCACTGGAAATCCAAAGTCAGAAGATCTAAACTTCAGCTGCCTATGAAGATAAACGACATATCCATGTCTATTTTTGTTTTGCGTCCCAGTTGATTCCCTAAACTTCAGCAGACCCATGGACGGACCTCACCTTTTGCCAACCTGGACCAAAACAGAGCACCAAAACACACCAGGCATCATTACGAGGCCTTAGAACCGTTCAGATCCGATTCGAGAAGATCAGACCCACCCTGATACGTGGGCCTGCTCTTACCTGGTTCTATTCCTGAGGAACAGGAGCTTGATCAGGGGATGGGTGTAATGCTGAATCCCCCTTCTGCTGATGCTCGTCACCCTCAGCCTGTGGTCCAAAATGTGCAGGTCCATCTCGGTCCGAACAGGAAGCAAACCCACGTGCTAGAGCACAGAAAACCCCACTAACGTAAGGGTCGAGTGTTCCAGGTGAAACCCGTAGACCTGAAGCACATGTTCGGGATCTGCTGGAGCACAAACACGCTGGATCCTTCAGGAACCTCAGCGTACTGAAGAAAGATCTAAAGCATGTCTCCGTCACACCAATGCACGCCCACGTTTCTTAAAGGGACAGCAGCTGGGGACTGTCTGATTCCTTCCCTTTCTTGTGTACTATACATTTGGGTATCTGGAGAACCTACCAAAGCACAGCCCGTGGATAGACCCCAATCATTTGCTTGTGGGCTGAAATATGGAGTCGATTTCAAACACAGAAACTGAAAACACCGCAGACATGGCACACACACAGAAACTTTATGATCAACCAGTTGTTTATTTGCATTACCTTTATAATTTTTATTTATCCTAAATCACATTCGGCTGGTTGTACCAGGTTAACATTCAAGTGGTGGGTTTATATAACACCAGGTCCTGGACGTGCCTTCTGGCCTGGCCTGAGGGATCTTCTGCATATGCAAATCATGTTTTGCAGCCTTTCATGAATTTTATTGTTTATTTAATGCAGCAGAATCCTCTTCATCCACAGATATTCCACAGGAGATAGGAAGCTAGCGGTGTCACATCCTGCATCCTTCCATCATCTTGATCACTGTAGAGGTGAGCTCTTTGTTGGGATCAAGATCCTCGACTCCATGGTCTGGACTAATGGTACTGCAGAGGAGGATATTCAAATATAAATAAATGTAAAATATCATTTAAAGACGTTTACCTGTCACGAGGTACAGCAAGGCTGTACTAAAAATTACAATTTTTAAAAAAAAAAAGTCTAGGAAAAGAGGCCTCTCACATGTTCTGTCAGTTTTACTAACATTTGGGCAACATGAAGCCAACCATTACCTCCCAAAATCAGGTGTAAATCTTTACGGTGTGAACTAGAGAGGCCGCATTTTCTCTAATCTGTTGTTTCATGGACTGTTTTCCTGAGGTTTACTTTTTAAGCTCTCTGAACTATTATCCTTTTTTGCTCAATGACAATATAAAGTATTGTGAAAGGACAAGCTATAAACATCTGTCAAAATATCACCCATATGGCATAAATGTAAAATCGTATTTCATAAAGAAGAGCTAGAAGGTGAAGCTCATTGTAATTACAGACATTAGGTATTCACTTCTGTTTACGATTACAGAGCTTAATGGACGGTTGGAGTTAATATATGATGTATTTGTGTATAATATTGTCCTTTCACACACGTTAGCTGCTATGATTAGCATCATAGCGTCAGTCACTGATAATAGTCTTGGGCTGATTCAAAAAACTGCACTGGACTCTAGCCCTTGTTTTTAACATGTATTATCTTTATGCTGGTGTTGTGGTGTTTATTTGTTCGCAAAGTGTTAGTTTTAAAGCCGTTACAAAATTTTATACACTTCACGTGCGGCTCTGATTTGTTCCACTAGGTGGCTCCAAAAGCTTGTGTTGAGTTCATTGAGAGGAGCGCCAAATCGAAATGCATTGTAGGATATGTAGTACATACATGTAGTTCCAAGGCAAAACAACCTTCTTAGGTTTTAACGAGCAAGTGAGAAGTCAGGTAAGTTCAGAGAATTTGTGTTTGAATCTGTGAAAAAACGACTTCAAAGTGTCAACATACTAAATCAATTAACATTCCTTAAATCTATGAACTACAATTCAGAGTTCAAACAGGGATTCTCAAGCTTTTCTCACCTGTGTAATATACGCTGGCGTCCCATCCCTCTTTCAGCCATGCTGAATTCCTGGTGTCCTCTCTGGACTGTAGGTCTTTATAAGCTACATGAAATGGGATATGAGTGTAAAGAATCATAAATAGGTCCATTTAGGAGGGGATTTATACTTAGTTAAGGATTAATCCAGGACTGATTTGAGTATGGGACTTGTTCAATGAAATCCCTAGATCTTAACATACCCCACAGATGATGAACCATGTACAGATCTCCAATCTGGCTGAAGAATCCTCCCACTGCCTCATTGTTCTCTTGTCTGTACTTGATTGCTCGAGCCCTGTCAAAGGATAAACATGAAACACGATGGAGGATGTATGATGTATGATGTAAAACCCACAATTTTAGTGCTTGTGTACATGGACTTACCAGTGATTTCCCCATTCTATCATTGTCCCAGGCTTAAAAGAGCAAAGCAAAAATACACTATTACATTTCTCTCTTGCAAATAAGCAGGACAATTCATAACACAACTGGAGCATCACCCAAGAATACATTTGGACCCAGACTTTGTCTCCATGATAGTAGAGGTGCGATGAACATGGGTGCCCCAATGTAAAACCGTATGGACATGTTTGTCTAGAGGCATATTTAGTTAAATGTCACTCTTAATACCTTTAAATGGTATGTTCTCAGTTCGTATATATTGGGTCCTGTTCGGGGCACAGGGTCGTTCCAGAAACTGAACTCCAGAAGAAGCTGGTTCCGTCGAGAAATCAGCATTTTACTCCTCTCTTTGCGAAACTCCAGATATTTCTGTAAACATCATGTTCCACACTTATAACAAATATAAAAATGAGTCTGAAATATCGTACCATTGTAGACCTAGTTTATATTTATGAGTAAAGTTCTGGAGTTCAATCGTCTCTAGTTCTTAATAAACTTAAAAGGCTATGAATAAAGTCATAAACATCGACTCAAATGCACCAAATCATTTTTAAAACTTATAAATGAAACGTTAAAATCGTGTAATTGTAAATCGTGTGTGTGTATATATATATATATATAAATAAACTGATGGCAACCACAATGCAAGCGACTTCACACAAGTTTCCCCACCACAAATGGCTTTTTTTGAACGTTTTGTCATTGTGTTATCGTATAAACTATTGTATATCGTATAGATTGTGTACACATAATTCATATTTATTTATTTTAAAAATTTTATTCCACACCTAACTGAAGCGTTAAGAACGAGCCGTTACAAAAGCGGGCTCTGTGTCTCCTAAACACGGATCACGTGTTTACAGAGACGCCCCTGATTGGTGGGATTCTCTGTCGGAATTATGGGTAGTGTAGTACTTCACCAAATTAATACATTCGACAATGGCGTGTATATAAGCGTAAAGGAGGTTTGAGTTGACGAACCACGACTTTAGAATCAAATTTAGGCAGTTTATTTATCACGTGATGATGATAAGTACACATATTCGTAATAAATGCTTAAAATACCTCGTTGTGTCTGAGTTTGTTCAAGCATTCCGTCAGTGCTGGATAGCCACCATAATACCGCCATAGATGTACTATTAAAAACAAACAGCAGGGGTCAGCGTAGCACTGCATTACGTAAGTTCATCACAGGGTTAGGGCTTCCCCTCCCTCAGACACAAGGTGCCAGTGGGTCGGGACCCAGTGACTCTTCAGTGTGATAGTGAAGCTTCTGAGACTCACCTGCCTGGTCCTGCTCTCCGTACCATGTGTTCCAGCTGCCCACCACCTCACATGGGTAATCTGTATCGCTGTGGAGCTCCTTATGGACCTCAGATCTCACAACACACACACACACATCTGTTTTTACCCTCCACTTGAATTGAATTGGAACGTTTTCGATTAGCCTCGGACGGCTGAAGAGGAGCTTCACTTACGATAGCTGATTGTACGAGTCCAAACAATCTGGCTTGACGTTATGGACTGGAATGAAGACGTCATGGATTTGATTCCCGTGGGAATAAGGACACAATGAGAACACAAATCTGAGATGTGTTGTTAAATGTTACTATGGTGTTCTGAGGATAATCGGCTCACACTGGATTTTGTAGAGGCCACTCGTTGCTTTCTTGGAAAGTAGGTTGGAGTGGGCATCTTTCCTGGCGTCCACTTTGTGTGCAAACACGGAGCTCAACCAACCGCCGTTGCTCTTCTCCGCCAAGCCTCTGATTACACAGGGTTTATTATTGTAGATGTTGCGAAATGTCACACATGGGGTTTAGCGGCAGCACGGAGGCTGTTTTATGCACAGAACACTTAAACCGATACTAGAAAATCACACTGTTGTAGCCCGTCCGCCTCGGTCTGGTGTTCCATAGAGCTATAGAGCGTAAGAACAATCGTTTTAGATAGAATAGAATACCTAATATGATCAATACACTCGCTCTAGGACAGAATACATTTTGGAAGTGGGGGCTACAGAGACTGAATTCCTTTAGTCGAATTCTTGTGTTCATTTGGAGGAGACCCCGAGGGAAAAAAACGCTAAGCTAGGGGTGCGCAAACTTTTTCAGTGGAGCCAAGGTTTAAATATGACTTCAATAAAAGTTAAGAAGCAGCAAAGCTTGGTCTTGATCCAAACTCCACTTCTATAAACCACAAATAACCGTTGCCCATGCCAGCCTGCCCATTGGGCCTGTACCTACCTTGAGAGCAGGACAGTTGGTAAACAGAAGGTTTCCCACAAAGCCCTGTGCTTCCTGAGAAGGTTGAGAGAAGGCGCCGGCACCATGATCGCTGCGGCCCAGGTGGCTGTTCAGAGCCGAGCACCGACCTGCTTTTCTACTCCTACAGGTCGGCGAGGAAGGATTTGGAAACCTTTCATGTTAATGGTTAAACAGTTTTAAGTCTGTGCTGCAGGGCAGGCTGTCACCTTTGTTCTGGGGCGGGGTTTGGACAGCCCGTGACGTAACAACGCTGACAGAAGCGGCGAGTGGATCAGGACGCTGTCTGAAATGGGAACGTGTTTAGGAAGTCTAAATCGTCTGTGATGTCATGCTTAGCTCCCAGTTGGCTCAGGGTATGTGCTTAATGTATTAATTAGCCCTTGTGCCGTTTATTTAATCATGTTTTCAATGCTTTTTCCCATCCGTTTCTGAACAGAAGGAATTATGGAACCTATGCGTCTGCTGGAACTGCACCGCGGGTTATAAACATCATCCAGATGTGCATTCTGCCATGCACGAAACATCTCTGTTGAACCAGGAACATCTGCTCTTATAAAACACAGCAGGTGGTGCCGCTAGGAAGCCTTCTGTCAGTTATCGTTTCAAAACTTTACATTTTATTCCGTTTCATTGCATCAGGGGGCTTTAAACCTGGAACCTAAACCGAGAAATGTGTGCAATAATTAAGTGTAACGAGACTCGGGTCGGCGGCGGCTCGCACGCGGGACCAAGATCAGTCAATCAGCTCTCCAGGTTTTTCTCCTGAGCCCTGATTTTTCCTCCGTGCTTCACGCTAAGGTTTGCCAGTGTCAATTTGACGGCACTGAACAAGTCCTCGAACTCCGGGTCGACGCCGATGTCCTAGAAGAAGCAAAACACGAAATGAGACACCCTCACACAGAACAGAATCAGTACGTTTTTTAGAACTTTAAAATGACCAACATGAGGGTAATATGAGGTAAATGTCCAATATTTAATCACGTTATTACTTTATAAGGGTTATATCTGCTTTAAAGTGCAGCGTTTTGTTTAACTGTAGTGAAAGATACGCACAGAAAAGTCCAGGTTTTCCACTGCAGAAGACGGATTTCCCTGCACGGCCCTGAGCACAGCAAAACAACCGGCCGACTGAACTGGATTGCGAGCCATCTGCACACAGGAGAGTCAGCAGATCATCCAGGAGCAACGTGCAAGTCTTTATTCATGAAGAAATCCAGGATGCTGGAGCTCTTACTTTGAGGATCCGGATGGTTTTGTTCACTTTGAGGCCCATGGCTAGGAGAGCGGCGCCTTCGGGGGGGATGCGATTGACGCTGTGGGAAAGGGAGACGTTTTAGGCGACGATGCAGAAGTTTGGTTTGGAGAAATAATTCAATACGTAAGGAAACAACAAGACGCTTGAGTATAAACGCTTCTCTTCGTTTAGAATGTCTCCCAAACTTTTGCGTAAGACCTGTCACAAATCCATCAAAGCATGTCGGCGAGGAACGCGCCTGCAGCCGAGAGAACATGACCTTTACTCAGAGTCACGCCTGCTCAGCGTCACGAGTCAAATCAAGCCTGAGTGAATCAGCGTGTCCTGATTGGGACGGGATTAAATCTTGGGGTTTTACAGCCCTGATTGTATCAGGCTACTGTAGGTTGGAATTGTATTGGTTTGTGAAAGAAGAACTCGGATTTTGGAAGCCCCCTGCTCTACACACAATGTAAAAAAATGTTCCAACCCGATATTGAGTTCCTCCAGACTGTTGTTCTCTTTAAGCGCATCCCCCAGTGCTGCTGCTCCCTCTTTCCCCAGTCCGTTGTAAGATAAGTCCACGGTCTGCAGGAATATGTTGGCCTGTAAACGTGAAAATCATCACATCAAAATGTTAGTAATCATTCGTTATGAGTGCATTTCTGACCTACTTATGCTTTCCCTAGCCCAGAAAAATGATTCAATTATTCAAAAATACAAACGCTCAGCTTTTGACAGCCTTGAGCAGGTGATGACTGATGTATTCAGCGTCTGGAGTGTCGAAGGTGTTACGTTTACCCCGATGCCTCGAGCTAAAGCGACGCCGCCTTTCCCTCGGACGCAGTTCCAGGCCAGATTGAGCGTCTTCATCCCCGCGTTCTCCGCCAGAGCAGGACCCAGGATTTCCCCTAGAGTGGAAAAGCGAAAATGCTCACTAATATTAGGTCGCGACCATATGCTTAGCATAACACGGTACAGTTCTGAGACTGGAGCCACGGCCATATGTACGACGCATGAATCACGGCCTGTGTGTGGAATATTTTCCTTCTTGAATTACAGCATGCTCTCGTCACTCACCCAAGCCAGAAGGCGTACATCCATAATCCACCCACCTAACACGCTTCTACGTGCTGTAAGCTCGCTCCGTACTGACGTTCCACCGTTCTTACGGTTACACGCGGAACGGCTCGAAAACACCGAGCCCATTTACCTGCTGCATCTCCGAGTCGGTTGTGGCTCAGGTCCAGGTGCTGCAGGTTTTGATTGGTACTCAGAGCCTTGGCCAGGTGTTTAGCTGCCCGCTCGTCCAGGTGGTTCCCTGAAAGGCTGAGGGAGATAAGGGTGGTGTTCTCCAGCAGCATGCCAGCTAGGGCCTTCGCCCCACACTCACCGAGCATGTTCTCCGAAAGATCTATTTCTGAAAAACATTCAGGAATGATGCTCAAACACTGATCTAGAACAAGAACTGATGGAACGATTCACAGATTTAAACACTAAAGCCAAATTAGGGAGGAGGGGTTTTTTTTAGAAATAAAGCTGAGCCTCTCCACGTGGGTGCAGCAGCGAGTGAACCTAATGAACGACTTGCTTGCCCGAGTGACGTCCAAAAAACGGCAAACAAAGACTTTTAGAGCTGAGCGACCTGTGTGGCTTTAGTTAAAAAGCGCTGGTTAGGTGTAGTAATTTTTTTTCTACTTTAATAAGGTCAGACGGCAGGTGATCATGAAACTCACGTTCTGTCACAGTGCATGGGCGCAGCGTGAAGCCGTACCGTCGAAATCCTTATTAAAATCAGAAGAAAGCCGTTTCATTAAATCTGCCGGCACACTGCGCCGGTAACAAGCTGCCCAAAAAAAAGCAGCTGGACTAATCAAACGTGTGAAGCATGGGCTTATTACGGTCTTAAAAAGAACGACTCTAGATCGAACTCCTCTCGCTGATGTGCGGATCCGGGTCGAGTAATGGGAGGCGAAAATCAAACAAAACGAAACAGGAGAGACAGTGGAGTTCGTTTATGAAAGGTGAGGGGCAGCCACGCCCTGAGAATCGGCCCACACCTGTGATGTAGCAGTTCTCATTGAGCATGTCAGCCACGGCCGCACCTCCTGCTCCCGCCATCCAGTTATCTCGCAGGTTCAGCTTCAGGATGGAGGTGTTCGTTACCAAGGGAACCGCCAAGGCTTTGGTACCCTATGAAGACTTGGTGAGTTTTGATGACGTCCTCTCTGTTTATCGTCGCTTCTTTGTGGTTTACCTTACCTGAGTCCCGAGTCCGTGGTGCACCATGCTGAGTTCCGTCTTCTGCATGTTCCTCAGAAAGTAGGACGCAGGAACTACGCCGAGAGACCTGCATGTCTCTCTGTAGCGCACTTGGCCTGTCGGGTCGTACTGCTGGCCCTGGTCTGGAAAACAACCACAAGAGGGTCTTGTATTGGTCCTGTGACAGACCCAGCACCCATGATCTGGAGGAGCTTCTGGGTTCTGGGATAGAACACATAGCTGATCCCCGGTGGCGTATAAACATGAACGGGACACTCCTGCCCAGGCCACAAGGTGCCCTTGCCCTTAAGCACGTTAGCAGGGCACTGGAACCCAACGCCGAACCTTCCTGGTTAGTATTGCACCTCTGGCAAGGTGAGGTCGCTCAGATTCAAGGTATTCCTCACTTAAAGAATCCATCGTAGGGCACACACACAGTCATGTACTTTTTAGAGACACCAATTAACCTAGCACGCATGTTTTTGGATAGTACCCGGAGTAAATCCACGCAGACACGGACTCGGACATGCCGATCCGGGCCGATCCACCCCGTGATAGAAGCCGGGACCTTTTTGCAGTGTGGCAGCGGCGCTACCCACCGAGCACCCCGGTGCTGCTCCTGGTGCCCACTGACCCTCTGCTCAGCATCAAACTTTCCTAATAAATATTTATATACTTATCTTCGCCAAATAAACAAGAGATGAAACATTGACAGTGGCAAATCAGACATGGCAGCGCACTCTTGTTCGTCATTTGGACGCCTAATTATGATAAATGATGAAAATCCCCAAGCCGTTCATTAAGCTAGGCAGGGACGCAGCTCTTCGATACAGCAGATGGTCGTCACTAATAAGCCGAATAAACAGCCAGCCAGAGAGAAAGTGGCTGAAAACGCGTTTACGTAGACGGCGGAGGCTGTGTAGGTGTCTCAGTGTCTTCAGCTGAGAAATTCAGAGAGAGAGAGAGACCGTGTGTGTGTGTGTATGACTCACGACTGTTAGGCTGCTTTATTTCCCCGTAGAGCGCCAACCACACACTCTTCGGCCCTTAGCATTTCTGACACCATCTATCATAACGTGGATCACCCACACGCCGCCACTCACTTTTTTCACTTTTAATAAGAACTCGTAGCTACGTAACCTTCATTCTCCAGCTCCGTGTCATAGTCTTCATCCGTGCTGCAGCTCGCTCTGTCTCCTCGCTGTCCATCAACCGGCCCGGTTCTCCCAAAGCCGTCCTCCTCCACCTCCTCATTTCCATCGCTATCCTCGTCGCCTCTGCTCAGACTCCTGCCGGCGGATCTACCTGCTGTCTGAGGGAAGAAGATTTGGAGATGTTTAAGAGCAACACCTAATGCTTACACGTCTCATAAATAAGAATATGGACCAGGTCTTGTTTACACACCTTGAGTGTTGCCGTTGGGGCTCTGTGGAGCAATTCCAAGTCAAGATGCTCAAGATTGATTGCCCTGACTTTATGTGCATTTTCTGGTTGCTCTACCTTCCTGGAGTGTTTCAGTAATATTTTTTTAACCTTGCTCCTTCCACGAATAGCCATTATTGCTCATGTGGCATTAAATAAACAAACAAAATGTAATCTTCACCCGAGGCAGTTACCTAAGTCTGGCCAGCAGATGTCTCCAAATTCAAGAATTCAGAAACGTGAATCGTTTTTTTAATCGATTGGTTCACGTGATTCAGTTGATTGGGGCGTACCCCATCATCCTTGCCCCATGCCAGGCCAAATTTTTGGCCGGAACTTACAGACAAAAATCAAATTCTTTCTTTGAATTGCAACTGTATAAGGTTAAAGATTTCTCCGCTCACCTGGCTGCCCACGCTGCCTCGGCTGCAGACGTTTGGCGGTCTGCTCGGGGGCCTGCTCCGAATCCCTCCTAACGCCTCTCCTTTACACTCTTCATCTCCACCATCATCATCCTCGTGCACTGATGCTAGCACGGTCTCCTTGCCTATCTTTCTAGCCACCATGTCACCGCAGGAATGTCACGTCATAGCCACAAACTGTCCCAGGTTCGACCAGTTTCCTAAGTGTACAGCTTCAGCCGTAATCAGCAGGAGGTCTGAGGAGTGGAGGCACACCCATGGGCCACGGGTTCACTTTGTTGACAGGTTGCCATGGTGCTGATCCTCCTCTCGAGTCGTTCCACATTTGAGGAAACAATAATACGTAACCCAAGGATACTTCGGGTCACTGTAGGTGGTTCTAAGTGTGTGTGTGTGTGTGTGTGTGTGGGTGGGATAGACATTCCCGCATTCCCAAGTCAGCAATAAAGACAATTCACTGCAACGTTTAACATATAAATGTACTTTTATTAATAAGTAGATGCAAATTTCCTATTTTGGAATATGCAACAAAGAGTATGCATTAAAATGGAAAAAACTTCAGGAAGCTTCACAGCAGTGACTGGAGTTTCTTTTCTCTTTTTCTTTAGCAGCAGCAGCGAAAACAAAAACCCCCCCAAAAAAACAAAAAAAACCCCAACAAAGAACTCATCCCTCGAGTGTTTTTCTGCCACTAGACACAGTGCTGAATAGGAGGAACGGCGGTTCGTACAAGACACAGTGACGTCATGCATTTGCTTCAAAGAGCAACGTAAAATACTGACCAGATGTTGAAAAACCTGTAAAACATTTCCCCCACATCACAAGCAACACCTAAAGAAACGAAGACCCAGGACCCCGAGAATCAAGCCATAATCAAAATACATTCGTAAAAATCCTCATACAGGTTAACACCGGACGTAGAACTTTTTTGCTGCACTTTTTATATCACAGAGTACACCGAGAACAGTGTGTGACAGACTGAAACCTTTCAAACCTCAATAAAAACGGACATCAAATCAAAGAAGGGAAACAGCAAAACGAAAAGCAACAAGGGATTTATTATAATAGGTGGCAGAATATGTGCATAACAGAATGGGCATCGTTTTTTGGCACTTAACGGCCATGCAAAACGACTACTTTGTGTGTTTTTGGGACCAAGCCATTATGGAAACATTATTCTAATTTCCCCGGAGAAACACAACATAAATGCAGAAAAATATCCCCGTACAGTTTCAAACATCATTATGCTTTTAGGAGTGTTAGGAAACAGCCTTTAACGTTTTTAAAGTCTGCTGATGTTTAGGATTGGTCGATTCCCTAAGGGAGAAATGTAAAACGTTTATGAAAGAGTCGCTTTCTCAAACTTACTGACCTTACAAGAGACTGAAGTGAAGATATTAACTGGGCCTGAATGCCAACTTTATGTATGAATTAATACAACAGATGTAAATGTCAAAATAATTCTAATAATCCAGATCAAACGCGGTCCTAACATTAACGTCGAAATGCTTACTCTCTTTTCTGTCAGCAGGTGTCGCCAAGGTTCACTCGTACTAGTTTTCTGCCATTCAGACACATTAGATATACAGTCGAATCCGGTTAATGGGACCACATCGGGACGGGATCGTTTTGGTCCTAATAACCGGCTGGTCCGATTAAACGAACATGCCC
>JAUZSV010270302.1:0-12101 GCA_034780495.1 Parotocinclus cesarpintoi
TCCGTGCAACTGAATCTCAGGTCTGACGCACGTTGCATGTAACTTAACTGGGTTTCCATGTGTGTCTCACTGACCTGCAGCACACTGAATATGTGAGGTGGCTGTGGAGCGATGGTTTATGGGGTGCTGGAGTTCAAGGTATTCGTAACATCTTGGGCAGAGGTCGGACTATGCCAGCCTACCCCCGCCAAACTGCTTCCTTTCAAAAACACTCGTCAGGAAGCCACTTAAAACAATCACATTCACTGCAGAGAAAGTACAGTACCACTCCTGGAACTTGGGAAAACCTCTCCCTTCCCCTTGCAAGACAAGACTCTCTCTTGTTCTTTCCCTCCACTGTCTTTTATTGTATCTCTTTCCATCAGTTTGTCCCTCTTTGTCGTTACAGATCACCACTTAGAGAGCGATTCTGAGGCTGAAATATAATTTAGAAATATTTGAAGACATTTCCATAATAGAGTTAACAGAGATATTAAGATAATATTAAGGGTTGCTAACACGAGTGTCAGCAATAATTAGGGATATAACTTAAATATGACACAATAATGCAATATCAGTATGCTTTAAAATAAATGAAAAAAATGTTACCTGTAAATGTATAAGTATTCCTCATAAGTAACAATCATCAAAATGGTATATATATAATGCTGGATAATCTGATTCTGTCCATGTCCCATCACTGTCAGTGTGTTTGGCAGTCTTGGGTGAGCATACACCCTACTAAACATTCAATGTGTGGCACTCTCATCCAGCTTAACATGCTTCTGTTCACCCCCATATATACATACATATATTACTTGCTGAAGATCTTGTTTGAACCGATGGGTTTAATAAGTGTTTGGTAGAGTGTTCTATACTGTATAATAGAAGAGCAGTAACTTAACTTGAGAAGTAAGGAAATGTTTAAATCATTTACATTAACCTACGGTTTGGCCAAAATCATCATCAAAAAAAAAAGTGTTGAAAAATCTTATGCAATGTAGGGAGTAATGGATTGAAAGTAGAAAGTATAAGGAAGACGCTTTGTGATCTAAGGCGCTATCAACGCTAACTACAGCTTCTATTTCCATTTGGCTGGCTGGCAATACAGTGTTTCCTCGTTTACAGAACGTTTTGGTGGCATCTTGGGGCTTGAACGAATTTAGTCTATAATGAAACTTTCACAAACAGCGAACACAACACCTCAGACAAAAACGTGTCGTGTCGACAAGTAGAGACTCAGGCGGGCGATGCTCTAGTATTACTTCTCGTTTTTGGTGAATATTCATCCGCTGAATAAATATGCTATTGTAGTGTTTTTAATTGTTGAATAATCAAGCAACGCATTGAAGTAATGGAACGTTCTCTTTGCTTAACACACCATCCATCACTCTCGTATCACACATGCTCCGTCTGTACCGAACTTACAAGACGTCATATCCTACACATTGAGTAAACAGCTATTTACTGTACATCGTAATATTTTATGATTTATAACATTCTTTTATTGTTAAAATGAATATTTCTTATATATATTTTTATTAATTTTGTAATTTTTATAATGTAAAAGTTATACATTAACCCGCGAAACAGCGCAAATCCGCAATATATTTTTTCCATTAATATTTTTTTGAAATACCCGCGATGCACAGAGTGAATTGCAAAGTGGCAAGGGAACACTTTACTAACCTTTTTAGGACCTACTATTCTTTCACTAAGAATACAATACTGTTGATGTAAAAAAAAAAAAAAAGATAAACATTGCAGACCAAGCAAGGGCTATTGTGAATCTGGATCACAGTGTACTGAATCGTAAATTATAAATCATGAATCAAGTTTCAACTGCAATGGCTTGACTCATACAAGTTTGAGCAAGTAAAGAGTTCGAGAACAATAAGTACTCACAATTTTTTACGATAAGTTCAGAGGTGGTCGAGAACCAATGTAGCACTGTTCTTTGTAGCTAGGTTGGGGATGTCTTGACATTTTTTTCAGTCATCAGATAATATCAGGTTTATGGCACATTTTCTAATAGGCCATAAATTACAATATTTACATATTTTATTACAATAGTTAAAATGACAAATTCTTTGTGATTTATTATTTGTGGTTTCGAACAAACCATTCAAATCCGTGAAACTAATGAGAGTCTGATAAGGGGGGTGCATTACTCGAATAATATTCAAAATAACATTAATTCAGGGCAGCTGGTTAAAGCATGTTAAGGCATGGATGGGTCTGTTATGATCAGTATATCAGTATTAACAGTATATTCAATGTAACTAAGTGTAACTACTACTTTCTGTGACGCTAATCCATAGCAATTTTAAATTTTGCTTGTGAACTTTACTGCTTACAAATATATTTGAGATATCCCCTAATGAAATATCATCTAATTTTTGTGAGCAGTATAGTAATTAAAAAACGACTTGTCCTAATTTCCAAAGCTAGAGCAAACAGAAACTTAGGAAGTCATTAAAGGTTGGTTCAAGCCATACCAAGCTGCCACTGTTGGGCCATTGGCAAGGCCCTTAACCCTTAACTGCTTCCATTGTATCTTTTAAATATTCTAACAAGATACAGTGGACGCAGTTAAGGTTTTTAAGCAGCTCTTAATAAAGGTGACTGCTTAATCTCAGCCAGATGCCCTCAACTGTCTAAACTTGGAACCAAACCACATTCACTACTCAATCTCTTTATTAGAATTTAACCAGTAAATACTGGGAAATGTTTGCAGTATTAAAAAGCTGAAAAAATCATACTCTTCTACAGTCTGGTGGTCATGGTGGCTTAAGAGTTTTGCACAGTATTATGCATCCTTTGCCTATTAAGTGTGTTTGGGAGATTAGAGTGTTTACAATAATAGCTCTTTTTGATTCGCTGTTAAACAGCCATTGCAGCTGTTTAATACGCTCAAGCCTCAAAACTGTACATAAGCAGTTCTTGAAGGGCCCTCACCCCTTGCTGCCAGCAAACTGACATGTGTCCTCTGACGTCAGAGCCTCAAATGGATCGTTATGTATTATAATTGCAGCTCAGTACTGACCCACATGTGCAGGGGAAATGTTTTTTTCTCTCTCTCTCTCTCTCTGTTAACCTTCACTCCCTCACTCCTAAGGGGCTTGTCATCTGTTTAGAGTTTATTATCCTCTGACGCAGTTTAACAGTCTCTCGGTTGGTTCTTCCCATAACGGGGCGCACACACTTGATTGTTCCCGCATTGGAGACCCCACAGGACCAACAGATCCTGCCACAGCTGTTTAACCCCAGCTGTGTCGGCCTGCCTGTGAGAGGACATCAAGCACATTGCATTAATTTTCTGTAGTCTTGCTCACATAACAGTGTAGCTGAGGCAAGGGGGCTTTCTTTGTTGCCGTGGGAACAAAGCCTCTGGGCATGCTCAGTAAGAGCAGAGGGAGGAGAGGCAGTGTGAACACTATAGCTCTGCTCTATTGACAGCTTCCACTCTGAGCTTTAATCAGTCCTAGCAAAGACCCATTTGCATCCAGACAGATTTTAGGTCAGAAATTATTACTTTAGAAAGAATTCTCATAAGTTTAAAATAAAGTTTTATCTCTTATCTTATCTATCTCTCAACATCTTAAAGGGATAACTTTAGAAAGAGAAAGTAACTATTGTTCCACTGTTGTTCTCACTGTCACTTAATTATTAACAGTATTTCACCTGTAACCGAACACACACACAACTGGCACTGGACTGCATACCTCTTTGTTTCTACACTTATTGTCCAAATTATAATCAGAACCCCCGCAGGACCACCAGGGAGCAGGTTTTATGTGGGCGATGGATCATTCTGAACATTACGGTGAGACTGATGTGGTGGAAAACGTTAGTGCGTGTTGTGCTGGTACGAGTGTACCAGACACAGGAGTGCTACTGAAGTCTCTAACCACTGCATTATTGATAATAGTCCACCATACACAAATGTCCAGCTAACAGCATCCTGTGGTCAACATTCTGTGACTGCTGAGAAAGAACCATGTCAGAAAGTCGCACACAGTAAGCAACTGAATGCACTGAAACTCTCTTACACTTAATTCCGGCTATACATTATTAACTAATAAGACATGTACACACAAAACAAGAAGCAGCTTAGAATGAACTGTTTAAGGATTCAAAATTATAACCATTATAACTAGAGATAGAAAAACACTGAATTTCAGCATCTGAACCTTATCTCATGTGGGAAACATGTGGTAGTATCATGATTTCAGCCTGCATCAATGTATCTGCAAATTCTAATGAAAAATGTCAGGATGTCAACTGTATTTGGGCCATGTAGCAAGACAGAAACCCTATGCACACAAGATACTTTACTCAAAATTGTTATTGAAGACTAAAATTAATGTTTTGGAATGGCCCAGAAACAGTACAGGACCGGGATTAAATTTTTCTAATCCACAGTGCAGGATGATTTAATAGATACTGGAAACAGTTAGTTGTAGTTACTGCTGAACAAGATGGTCACCCCAGATACTGAAAACATGTCCCAGATATTCACATGGTTTTGCCACTTGCAGATGTTTAATACATGTAATGTATGATTTTCATTAATAAGTAAATGAAAAGCTTTTTTGCTTAATTGAGTTCTTACAACTTGTGTGACGATGATTATCATTACCACCAGCAAAAACATAAGCACCACTGTATTCATATCTGCATTTCTATTCAAGGTAAAATGGACTCGCTCATTCTAATGCATGTCTGGGCAGAGGGACTTTTGTAGCCTACTTCAGGAGTGGATCCTAAGATCTTAATCATGCACATTTCACCTCAAGTTAGATACTGATCACATGTCCTGGTATATAGTTCAGTGAATAACAATGATAATACTGCTATATGTGAAATGCTTTTTGAGTGAGGCCTAAAACTTGATGGACCAGGTCACATGTAGCATGACAGAGTATACACAAAGCAGCCTGTAGTATAAACAGTGTGCAGATTGCTTTCATTGCTGTGTGTAGAATACATGAGGTTTTAAATTGTACTATGTACATTTGCACAGAGCATCATTTTGCTCAATCGTGTTAAGACCTGAGGGCGTGGAGAAGGTCAACAAGTTGCAGCTTTGTTCTGTAAACAGCATAGTTAATATGGGCCCTGTATGAAATGGGTTTATAAAAGCTTTACAAAAAGAAAGGTATAGTCCATGGCGGTTTTCCATAACTGTTCAAGACAATCCAAATGCGGCATCTACCTTTAAATCCATGCACCCAAACTACTTGCTTGTGCTACACTGCTCACAAAAACTGTGGATATTTTAAAATGAAATATCCCATAATTAAATATCCCTCAATTTTTGTGAGCAGCACACTTGGGCTTAGAACACCTAAATAGTAATGCTTGAGGGGAGGGTAGTGTTCTTGGGCACATTCGTTTTATGAATGTTTTAGGTTTGTTTTTTTTAACAGAAACTTGACTTTACAGAGATGGTAATGACTCCACCTTTAGTGACAGAATTTGATCCCTTGAGTGGATTTAACCATTGTTCTGTAAGACGTGTGAGCCTTAATGAACTGTTTGGTTTAATGGTGCTCTCCATCCAGAAAGGTCTTTATGGGTGTTTGAAAGTTATTGTTTTCTTATCCTCCATGCCACTGAATGGATTAAGTGGGTATGAAAATAAATGTATGAATGAATGAATGTTTACTATTGCCAATATCATTTTAATAATTGGGATTTGCTTTCTTTCACTCTGGGTGATGCACCATTTACCGATCACAGTATGGTCTGTGAAACAGGATGTTATTGAAATGGACTTTCACTGGACATTACCATAGTCACACAATCTTTTACTTATGCTACTGTAAATAATGTCAATTTAAAAGGGTATTTTCACAAGAAAATGGTTCGCAAATAATACAATAATCAGGGATACAGTTGAAAACACGAGTGAAACGCTACTATCCATCTGTCACCAAAATTATCGGAAACAGTGAAACACATGCTAAACCTTTTATGGAAATTCACAACAGCCAAAGTAAATACAGTAATTAATACTGTTATGACCATATGTAGGGGAAAGCCATAACACACAAAAATGCATTGTTACAGTCTTATGAACAACATGGAAAATCAACCAAATGAAATGGAGGCTCGTTGTGTAAATGTAAACCAGTTTATTTAGTTATAGGTTGGAGAGAATATACAGGAAGTGGGGGACAAACAATTTATAAAACTTTTTATAAGTGGACAGGCAGTTATGAATGCCATTCACAGCTTGCAACCAAGTAACTGGCACATAGGGCTCTAAACACATCAACTACACACACACACACACACACACACGCGTCTCTTAAACTCTTGCCTCTGCGAGGCTGTTGAGGTGACTGGCTGTTTATGACTTAAATGTTTATAGTTAAGACAGATTTCCTTCTTATTATAATAATAATAATAATAATAATAATATAATTTTATTTATGGGACTTGAGGTTCTTTACAAATAAAAGCAATGTAATGAAAATAATAAAACATACACAACAATGAAAGGTGTAACATGTAATTTATATAAATATTAATTATAGTTTTAAAGCCCTTCGTTGTTAAAGTAAATGGATGTTAATCGGCTGGTTGTTAAATGGCACATACATGTAGTTAACAAAAAGTTTAACATGATCAAATTAACTTTACTGGAACTGTATTACATCTTGCTTTAATACAACACACATGTTGTCTCATGCCTTTCACATAGAACTCAGACAACTTTAAAAGCCCAGTGGGCAGCACCAGCAGTTAGATTACGTCATAAAACTCACAAAACTCTCAAATTGTTTTAAGAGCCGTTAAACAGTTGCATAAGTGACTCAGTGAGAATGCAAAAGCAGAGGGGAGAGTCCTAAATAAGAGAGAAGAGCAAGAAAAGGTCAGTAGTAGAAGTACAGAAGAGATCTGTGAGCCTTGGTTATTCAGCCCTCGGTTCAAGTCATTGAATGTTTGGGGGAGTTTCTGAGAATCTCTTTCAGCAGAAATATTTACTAAACAGGAACCGATTATTGAGTCACAAAAGCTGTCCCGAGAGAGGAGCTGAGGAACGTTGAGAGGGAGGGAGATAAATAAATAAACAAAGATGTGAGGAAAGCACAAATATGAGGAAATTGTCATGGGGATTGTAGTGGTTTCCTAAGATGTTGGCAGTTCCAGCATGTTTGTTATTCAGCAGTTGGTGGTGAATTCTGTAGCCACTCACAAGCAGTCAGTAGTCAAAATGATGTCACACCTACAACCTACATTTGTGTTGCGTTAACTGTTCACTGGGACTGCAAAGTTGCAAACAGTTCCCACGCGCACTACATGTCTTGGTTGGACAGTTTCCATCGAAATATGAGAGGAGTGTCTTTTGAGGAAGTGTAGTTTATCTTTTTTGTTTGCAGAGCCAATGCTTCACTCTCACAGAGCTATTTACTGTAGTCTCTGAAAGAATTCTACCCTTTATGGGCCAACTTGGCTACAACATACAGAGTAAAAAAGCAGAAACATTTGCTGCCTTTTATCGCCTTCTGTTACTTTTTTGGAACGATCTGAAACATACAAGTGGTAAGTTAAAGTAGATTAATTACTATGATAGTGGCTGTTTTTTCTGTTTTGTGTAAGGAGTAGGGGGATTTAGGTGTGTATTCTAGGACAAATGTGTTTTCTCTGGGAATAAACATTAAGGTATCTAACTGTAAGCAGATAAAACGTTTAAAGGAAAGTACAGGACCGGTCATCATTCCAAAACACTGTGTAGGAGAGAATGAACACACACACAGTTGTTTAAATCTCTTAATGGGGTTTGTGTCTCTGTAAGTGGAGAAAGCTTTTACCCAGGAGATATTATGTAAAAGCAATGTGTGTGGGGGAGGGAGTGTTTACACTAGAACTTCATAATAAACCATTAGATATTTAGTCTGTTTAATGGTGATCACTACAGCTGTTCTGACTTTGAATGAACTTTTAGCCGATGGTAGATGGACTTATTTTTTTAATTCTCTTAGCTCTCATTTAAAAAAATAGTTTCCTTCTACATGTTCAGATAAAGAAATGATGTTTGTGTGCAAAATTACCTCTTTTTTTCATGATGCTCAGAAAATGTGTCATTTGCTTATTCAGGTTATGTGTTCTGACGTCTGTTCCCATATACAGTGTGTCCATAGTCTAACTTTATTATCCCTACTATTATGGTTATTAACCTACATGTTCTTGACTCATGTTGTTACCTTGCCAGATCTATTAGCTGAAATACAGTTGTAATGACACGTAACAGGGCAGCCTCTGATACAGAAAGTTTTTTTCCAACACAAAGTAGAGGAATGAGCTTGCAACTGTGAAATGATCATTTTGAAATATTTCCATATTCTTGTGAGCAGTATCTTTAGAGACATTAACAAACGTGATATCCCAATATTTTCTGGTGTTTTGTCAATAACAATTCAATAACAATAGTTAAGTAAGACAGTAACACCCTGCAGCCTTTAAAATTGTTTGACTGGAAAATGTTTGCCAGGCAGTGTATATTGTGGTGTAAAGTGTTTAAAGTTATTTGAAGCCATCTCTCTTGGCCACCTGAATTGGCACAGTGTCTTTCACATTGTAATTTTGGAGCTTGCATTTGTTATGCATTGTCGAGTGTTGCTTTTCTTTGAAAGGTACTTTTTTGTGGAACGATTCCACTTTGGTTTCCAGAATGTTTTTGTGCTAGCAGCAGCAACCGATTTCCAAATGAATTTGCGGTTTTCTGTCTTGAGAAACATGCATTTTTTCAAAGCCTAATCACAATTAACCAGTAATCTAACTGGACTGCAAGACTGGTGGTGTCTGTATTTCTCCTGATGTTATTTGTTCACTTATTTTCAACTCCAGTCGTACGTTTTTAGGAAGAACATTAGCTTGATTTGCGATGCCTGAGCTAGCACGCTGCATCCACTAAGTAAATAAGTTAACTTTATCTATATAATGATGATGAATAAAGGTTTTAAGGTTTTAGGTTAAAGGTTTTTAATTGCTCCATAACTGACATTGACATCCTAACAGTAACAGAAAGATGCCAACTGTTGTTTGCTAATGTAGATAAATCTGTCAGATATTATGCTAGCCTCATGCCATTCTTATCTATGTTAGTCAGTGCAACTCAGCCACTCGTTTAAAAAGCAAACAAACAAACACACACATCTTTGAAAGTACACTCTAGCTTATTTTATAGGGGCTTTATTAGACTGAGTTTTCCATTTGCCTGTAAATGGGTTGACTGAATCATTGCCAAAATCTGATTTGCAGTCATCCGTACCTCTAAGCAGCCTCACTGACATTGCTTGTTATTTGCTGTGCTCCTTCTCCAGATGTCTAACTACAAACGTGCAACCTTCGAGGAGGAGGAGGGGGCAGACATTCCAGTTGATGGGGCCATCTCTCCTGACAGCGTTGAGGTAAGTGAGATGTTGGAGTAGTTAGGGTCGAGGCTTGAGCTTTAATCACAGTTTATTGACAGTATTCATGATTTGATGATCTTGCTTTGTAACTGTTCTTGCACATGCAAGTACTTTTAATAGCAAAATTTGTAGCTAGTTTAATTAGGCTTGCGTGTTGGAGCACTAACATACACTGACCGATCACTTTATTTGGTACACTTTATCTTGTAGACATAAGGCCAGATTTTTAAATTGCTTGTTCCTCAGATGTCCCTACTTAAGAATCTACTGAGGAGGGAGGAAACAAAATAAAAAAAAAAAATCTTTATTTTTCAACACTGTTCAATTTCTCGAACATTATGTGGAATCAATACAAGGAAGGAGGAAGAAATTAAAATAATTTTTAAATTAAAAATTAAATTTATTTAACCTACAATTAAAGTGAATCTGGCAAAAAAATAAATGAACAGAAGAAAACCGTTGGCTCTACACCAGAGGGCAAAAAAAGCTAAAAAAAATATATATATATTTTTTTTTTTATTAAAATTTTAACCATTGGTGCTGTGGCGGTGCCAAGAAATACAAAAATAATTATATATATATATATATTTATTTATTTATTTATTTTTTCATATATGATCGTCGGCGAATCCGCGAAACAAGCAATAAAAAAAGTCTGGACTAAAGTAAGAGAAAGTAGTTAATCTGTTGTTGCACAGTTTGTGTTGATCAGTATCTAATACTTCATCAGTGCTCACAGGAATATTCCTACAGGACAGTGGCTAGACATTTTGGTTGGTGGACTATTTTCAGTCCAGCGGTTACACTGAGGTGTTTAGAAATTTCATCAGCACTGTGGCATCTGATCCATCTGATCATACCAGCACAACACACATTAACACACCACCGCGTCAGTGTCAGTGCAGTTCTCAAGAATAATCCACCATCCAAATAGTACCTGAACTATATTTATCTTGACTATTAGAGAAAAGAGTAAATAGGAAACAGATGGACTACAGTCTGCAATTGTAGAATTACAAGGTGCAACTACTGTAAATGGTAAGTGGAACTGATATAATGGACAACAATTGTAGAACTAAGGAGATTAACTTAATAAAGTGGTCAGTGTATGTCACAAGATTTCATTGGGTTTAGATTTCCACTTCTGCTTATTCATAAATAGTGCCTTCAAACTTGTACACTACTCCTCATGAAAGCAGAAACAATGATCTAAAACCACATCCTGTGTACAGTCAGTTACAGGGTCAGAAAAATATGCTGGGGATGAGATTAACCCTTTGACGACCAAGGGACACATCTGTCCCATACTTTTAAATGGATGCCAAATGCAATTGAAACAACCTACGGTCTTTGATGGAAAGGGTTAAAGTGAAATGTTGCAGGATAAAAAATGCTTGTGTTTTTTATTAACCCTTTCAGGACCATATGTTGTTTGAATCACATTTGGCATTCATTTAAAAGTACGGGACAAATATGTCCCCCTGTCCTCAAAGGGTTAATAAAAAACACTTGAGGCATTTTTGTCCAGGTTTTTTTTTATAATCTGGGGACTGGGATGACTAAAATGTCTCCAAATTTTCGGGGGATTTTTTTTTATCGTTTACCTGCTGTAAAATGCAGTGATCACGTAATAGCAGCTTATTGGCCATTTGTCAACAGATTTTCTTTCAAAATCATCCTATGCTTCAAGAAGTTTCATGGTTCTATTTAGTGGCATTGTGGCACAAACCGTCTGATTGTCACACAGCTCTGGAGAACCATGATTTTTATCCCAGCATCAGACTTAACTGCCAACTCTAAATTGCTTGTGTGAGAGTATTTGAAAATTATCGTTGAAACCGAACAATTTTTGTTGACTTTTTTAATTGCTTTTCTGATGATCTTGTTTAATGAAAGGAAATCAAATGCTTCTTTTCGCTTTATATTCATTTTGAAATATCCCCTACTTTTTGTAAACAGTGTAGTTTGTTGAAATGGGACGACACATTTATTCGTTTTTTAAACATGACTTAGAAAGTCTGACCTCTTTAATTGATACACTTGTATCACATTTACCTCCATAAATGTGGATCATAATAATTTTTTACAGTAACTGTATCTTTAATATGATACGAGATATGAAATGACCTATATAGGGATATGACATTTTGATCATATTGGGCAGCCTGAGTACATATCGTAGCCTAGCCTACCTTAACATTTGGCAGTTACTGTATGTAGCAGCCCGCGTTTCTGTGTTTTCAAGTTTTCCACTATGGTTGAAACGATACACAAATTTCACTATACGATACATATTGCTGTTATTGTTCCACGATACGATAAATTTTCAATACAACATGGAGAGAATTATTTTTATTTCTATTTTATTTTTTGATATAGAGGTCACAGAGGCCAATACAAACTCTATTTTTGGAAAGGATGACTGGTACTAGAAGTTTTCATAAAAATGAGTGCGAGATGGAATTTTATAACGAGGCTCAATTACCAGCAAACTGTGCAATCCAGGATCGTCTACAACAGAGTAGGGCTGCAAATCAGAAGCTTTTACGTGAGTAATTTGCTTTGTCGGTTCATTATCAGCACTTAGCGGCTGCTTGAATGCTGTGACTGGTGTTTTCTCCGGTAAGTGACACGTTTGGACGGTGTCTCCGCAAATGAGTTTGCATATTGGAAGTATTAGCACCGATGTTTGATACT
>JAUZSV010270406.1:0-12101 GCA_034780495.1 Parotocinclus cesarpintoi
GAGTGTGTGTGTGTGTGTGTGTGTGTGGGGTGGGGGTGGGGGGTGCTTTGGTTTAGGGGTTACAGTTTAGGAGGGAGGCGTAGGATTGGGATTAAGGTGTAGAACCCCGGTTTTGTGCTCACTACACCTTCAAAACGGGCGCTCAAAGCTTTTGGGGATCCATCATCTAAAAAAAAAAAAAAAATGTCTTTCCAACCTTTATTTTGTACGCTTTATCGTTAGTAAAGGTTAATCCATGTCCCTGGGATTGGGATATTAAAGATTGGATTTAAAAATCCAACGTTTAGAATCCATTTGGGTTCTTCTCGATTTGCATGGACCATCATGAAGCCTTCGGGGCCATTCATCTGTACCTCTTACCGTCAATAAAAGACGTCCTGATCCAAAATTGGACTTGGAAAAGTTTATAAAGGACCAATTTGATTTTGTAGTCTCCTCCTGGTCCAAAGTCTAGTACCGTAGCACGGGCAGGACCTTACACATCACGGAGATAATCTAATTTGCTGTAGAGGGGTAGCAAGCATTGTGCTGAGGTGTGTGTGTGTGTGTGTGTGTGTGTGTGTTCCACAGGGTTTCATCTTGGACCTGTAAGCGATTGCTAAATTGACAGTCAGTAGTAATTACTGATCATGGCTCTGATAGCCCCACAGATTAAAGGCCAGATTGTTTTCGTTCTATCGCCCCTGTGCCCGTATGCCTCGTCCCATCAGATGTGGAGGGACGCCAGATAATTGAAGTCGCCGGCTCGCCCGTACGTGGTACAGTTCGAAGGTGGAATCAATCATCGGTATTTGGACGGTCGACTCCCTCTTCAATTGTAGCGCCTCATTTTCCCCCCCCCGCAGCCTAAAAATATAAATGGTTTTTGGGAGTCTTGGCTTTGGTGCTTTTTTTTCTTTTCTTTTTTTTTGTAATTTTTTTTTTTAAACCCACCTGACGAAATGAAGGAAACGTAATTATCCGCCGCCTTGGAAATTAGGCTCGTTATGAAGAATAAACAAATGACCAGAGCTCTCCTGCTCTAAATCAGCCGACATCTTGGGCGGTCATGTCCCCCGTCCCTCGTCCCGCAGACGCCTCCTGAAGGCTGACTGGAGACACGCGCTCGGCATGAGATATCGCCCGGGGACGGCGGCGCCAAGAAAGTGTCGTGGCCTCCGAGTTTACATCGTTGTCAGCATGAAATAGAACATAACACCTCGAGGGGAAGAGGGAATCGGGACAGGATCACGTTACCTTACGGCACATGCTGGAACGTTTATGGTGTTGGGATTCATCTTGACGTTCAAGGCTCTCCTCGGAGAAGAAACACGTCTGTAAGGCGTGATAAGGCACGTCATAAAGGCTGACCTTCACTGTGACCACACCCTTCTCATTAAGCTCTCTTACCAAGGTCCTTTGGCCACACGCTAGAGAAAGTTGTGGTCGTTCCAAACCCGGGCCATGTAAGAAGGCTGGAGGTCAGTGCACGTGTACTTGGGAACGTTCAGTGCGGCACATTTTTGTCTCCGAGCTGTACATGCACTTCTTTCTTCTTCATTCCTTGCTTTTTGCTCTGCATCAAAGTACGTCTTCCAAATGGCGTCCGATCCACTGAAATTACCAGAGGTGGATCCAAGTGATCTAGACAATCGGGAGGATTGTAACCCAAGGCCACATCTGAAGTGTCAGAGCAAAGCAAGGTGTCTCAATACTAACGTCTGTTGTGACAGAAGCGTTTCCTAACGCAGAGCTGCAGAAATAAGAGGTACGTAACGCCGCTCTGGACGCCGCCCCCCCATCACCGAGATGACGGACAATTTGGCGCAGCCTGCTTTTGTGTAACCCTGCAGTGTCGGCGGCGGCGGCGAAGCGACTAATCATCGTTGCAAATCTACTCAGTTTGCGCATGCGATGATTTATTATAGCGCTTAGCATCCCGAACAGCTGCTGCATCTGAAAGAAGAGTCGTGGTCGTGGATCGGTTTTGCTACTCTTGCTTGTTTGGGAACGCACCACGAGTCCCGCCCCGTGTGGGGGGGGGGTCCACCGGAAGCGTCGGCCGACGATACGACTTAATACAGCCCGTAACGAGGCCCGACAGATAATAAATATTAATTAAGCGACATCAAACCACTTGTCTTCATTAAAGTTTAAGTGACAATGTAATTTCCGTCGTAGCGCCACCGGCAGGGCGACGAAGCGTCCCCGTCCCCGTCCCCGTCCCCGTGCTGAGTCACATCAGAGGAGCTGGCGTCCGATATCGGCTTTCATGGCCCTTGTAAATTATAGATTTGGATATGAAGTTATAAGAGGCACTTGAGTGATATCGGTTTCATGGAAACGGCGGATCGTCCCAGCGCTTTTCTTTCATGTTCGTCCCCGGTGGCTTCCTGATTACCATCCGTCATGTCCACGCTCCATTGTTTATTGATCAGGAGCTCATAAACTGTGAACGGATACAGCGATGATGGAGCCTCTAAAAGCATTCGTAAAAAGATTAGTGTTGGCAAGTGGAAAGCCTCAAGAGGCCCTTAGAAACCAAGGAGGCGAGAGCCAAAACAAAACCTCGGAGCACCTTTGGGGCACCAGAGCGTACCCATGTTCGGTTTATTAGCTCGTATATTTTAATTGTTCAACGTTATGGGGTTATGGGGTTATAGAGTCGACCAACTAAAACACTCAAATCAACAACAGTCAGCTGCTGGAGACAATGAGAAGCCGGGACACGGACAGTCTGTGTGGTCCCATAACAGAAACTAAAAGAGAATTTTTATATTTGCTGGTCACCTTTTATAACATTTTTTCACTCCCTATCACTGCTTCCTGTGGAGAATTCTGACAATTCTACACCTTAATTAATTCTGTACGTAACATTATTCACTGATTTATTATTATTATTATTATTATTTTATTCATTGATCTATTCTAAATCATTTTTATTTATTTGGCTATTTTTTATCCTTTTCTATTTATTTATTTGTATTTTATTTATTTATTTTTGTTTGTTTGGGGGGGATTTTTGTTGTATGTACGTAGTTAATTGTTGTTTTGTGTAATTTAATGTTTTGTGATTTTACTGTGAAATGTTTAAAGGCAATAAAAAAAGTTATTTAAAAAAAACAAACAAAAAAAACCTGCCTCAGAAAGAGAAAGGAATTCCAAACTCAATCCCGACTTTGGGTTCATGATTCTCTTTAAGGAGCAGGACGTCGGAGCCGAGATGCAGCGTCCCGTCTAAAGAGATTTAATTTTTTTTTTTAAATCATCTTTAATAAAAGTTTGAAGTCTCTCATCGTCTTCCATCGAAATCCAAATCCTCCAGTTTTTAGTTCCAGACTCTGGTTTGATAAAGATCTTACATGGTCACTATTTATAAAACGACAACTCCATTCCTTTATTGTTATTATTTAACCCTTATTAGACCCAAACCTAAAAAAGAATGAATCTGTAAATAAAAACAGCATCGTCTGTAAAATGAGCAAAGTAACCCAAAAAAACAAAAAACAATTCCCGTCTGCTACTGGGATTGAACCTGGGACCATGTGGACCTTTACAGTCCGGGCCCTTAACCTGAACGGTTACAGCGGCGTGAATGCCTTTGGCGGGACATCCGCGTCTCGTCCGTCCTCCTTTGTAATATTTCGATGTTGTAACACCTCTGCCCTGAGCCGGGGCCATTTGTCTTTGGGCCGTGCCCCCGGCGTCTCGCCGCTCGGTACATCACGGGAGAGACGAATGCGGCTAATAGACTGTGACACAGCCATTAACTACAGCTGTAATGAAAGCGTAATGGAATCAAGCAGCCATTTCTCAGCACCAACACGGCCAGGCCGGGCTAAAATGTTTAAAGATGAAGAAGCAGGAGGAACCGGCAGCTCCACGAACCACCGCTCGCCCTTGAACTCCAGCCCGGTGAGAAACGTTTCAACGAAGGAGCTGACTGGACAGATCTGCGAGAGCATGTTTATGTATGAGGTGCCGTGTTATTGATTACGCTTCTGTGTAATCGGGGTTCCGAGTGCCGGAGTATCAACAACGCCCGGACCCCCTGTGCCCCCATATAAACAAGATCCACATTAAAAGGACGGACGCCTGTAAAATGCTGACGGAATAAAACAATAGGCTAAGATCACGCTGTATATCAGGGGTCCAGGACGGGCTCCAAAAAGGTCCGGCCATTCGTTCAGATCATTGGTTTTGTCTTTTAGAGGCTGCATCATTCTCCAGCCAACAGCAATTTCAGAGAAAGTCCATCTCTCTAAGCTCGACTGCTCTGACAGACAGCTGTCCCACAACCCCCGAGAGGCACAAATCGTCACCGTGTTCAGGTCATCAGGCAGAACGGGTCCGTTCGTATTTTATTGACACGCCACAACTTTAGAGATCGAGTGCGGTCGCTCTGCCGTCGATATCGGCTCTGAAACCGGACGGATTAGGGCGTCAGTCTGCGCTTCTTCAAAAAGGTATTCTAACAATTTTCAAGACCAGCAACTTTCTGCTCTATAAATATTGATTTGTTTGTCAGGGGGAGCAGACCGATTTGGACTCTTTCAGCCGTGAAGTCTTCGGGTGAAATAGGAGTATCAATCAGAAACATGAAGAGGCAGAGAGAGAGAGAGAGAGACAGAGATCTGACTTTAATTTAGACGTCGTCTGGTGTCCTGAATCCCATGAGTGCATGTCACGAGACAGAGCAGTCACAGCACCGGCACTACTCCCCGATTCTTGGATTGTACCTTTATTTTTGGTAAATCTAACACTGCTGATAATGTATATACGTTTATACGTTTACCCCACTTAGCAGATGACCTTATATACAGAGTCCTGCTCAAATAAATCCATGAATCACCTTCAAGATTGTCGCTCTAAGCTCTTGGACTGGACGTTGAACGTCAGTAATACCAGTAATCTGAGTCGCGGTGTTTTTGGACAGACGTTACTCACCACCACACACCTGTAAACTAACAAACAAGCTAATGGATCTGTATCTCCTGGCCTTTTGTACACCCTGCTGTTATTAAACTGCCGTTATAAGACCCAAATGCCTTGTGAGGAAAACCTCCAAGAGTCCGATCGATTTAAATGTGTCCGAACAGAACTTAAGTGTCTTTAATTCCTCTTTCAATTCCTCTCTAATCCACCTTTTGGCTCTAAGCCTTCACCCGGTGGCACGACTAACAATCAGTACTGGCAGTCTTTAATTAGCTCATCCATTTTACAATACAAAGTCCTAAACCTTCTGCTCTGACCCTCAGCTTTTCTTCCAAACGCTCAAGATTGAAGATGTGTCATGCAGAACATGACACATTTCACAGTAATTACATCAGAGCTATGACCCAGACGGACTCTCTTACGCCGGACTCTGGATTGTTGTAACTGCATCAAACTTGCTTGGAGATGTACTTTGGAAACCTACTTATTTTCATCCCCTGTGGTTAAAAATAAAAAAACAAACAGTCCTAAAGTCTCATCTTCATCCTTAGAAGGAGCTCCAGATGCCCTCGGGCGATCTCTGGTTAAAGTGGGAACGTTATACTTAAGGGATCTTCTTAAACTGAACAACACCTACAAAAGCTCTTACTGGAAATAAGCACAATCCTATATTTGTGTTGACAAAAACATCAGCACCATAGTGCATCTCAATATACAATATAAACCCCGACCCTGGATCAAGAATTCATTTGAGGCTCCACCTCCCAACTTGCAGTACTTGGATCTTGGTTCCAGATACCACAGGGAACCATCGGAGGTCTTGTAAAGTCCTTGTGCCCCGTGGCACCATATTAAGCAAGTGCCGGCTGTTGGGCACAAGCCCTCAATAGCTGCATAAAAAAAATGTTTAATGTGAATTATGAAAGTGTAAATTTACTTTAGCTTGCACGCAGATCAAATTTTCTAGGTTTATCCCTGCAATGCGATCTTACAACGGTAACACAGTGATTACACTCACCATTACCACTACACAACGAAGCCGAAGAACAATAACACAGTCCTCTTGAAAGTCCCACTGAAGCCCCGTACCATCTGCTCTATCCATATGGCTTTATCACATCAAAGTGACGGTAACTTTGAAACACAAATACCTAGCTTCGGAGAGTAAATTCATCTTCGGAGTGTATTATTCCTCCAGAGGGACCCTGTAATTACCCCAACAATAAACTGTGTTTTTGGGGGGGTTTTTTAACAGAGCTGTAATGTTTGCTTCACAAAGCCAGCACTTCATTCAGACCAAACCTGCTGAAAGAAACCATCACATATCAGCAATGTTCAGCTTTCAGCCCTCTCAGCGTCTCCATCTTGACCTCTCTTTCCTTCTCCATCTGTCCTGTCTGCTGTTCATGGTGAAATTAGGAAGGAGAAGCAGAAACTCATCTCAATTTAAATGTCATATCTTAATCCTGCTCTCTTAAACAAGTGCATGGTTTATCATACCCAAATAAATCCAGATATAGGAAATGGCACTGTTTCTGTCCCCCCCCACACACATATACATTCTAAAAATGGATTACTGGCTCTTAAAAATAAGGCAACGTTTTGCATTAAAAGCTTTTTGAGACGTAATTGTTGATGCAATTGCTGATCCAACACATCTGGCTAATTATGCTCAATTAGCTTTTTAGCACGAATTTAATAACTCTGTCACCAATGTATGTACATTTTCCATATTTTATCAGCTCACCAACTGCATTTTTAAGAAATGCAAATCATTTAAAGCCCAAAATAACCTAAAATTTCACAAAGAACGGCTGCTGAACTCTCAATCTGTGGTAACATGCTAATCGCTAGCTAATTAGCGCGCGGCTAAAACGGCATAAACATAGACCAAAACGGGCAAGTTACGCTTATTATTGTTAAAAAACACTACGTATTCAATTAATTGGATCGTTAAAAAATAGTTTTACAACGTTAAAATCACTCACCTTGTTAAAGAAATAGGTCAGTCAACACGATTGGCATTTAAAGTGGAAGGGAGAATTTAAACAAATATTTAGAGAAGCAATTAATTAAGGTACAAGAAACATAAAGATATTCTTTATTATTTCATGAAAGACTTAATGCTTGGGTAGGTTATGACAGGGTGTTGAAACAATACTTGTTTTTGAGGCATTCTGTGTGTGTAATAAATCAATGAGACGACCATTAAAGACAAAACAATCTGACTATATTATAGAGCTTTTTAAATTATTTTTTATCTTACAACAATCCATATATAATGCCTTGAATTAATATATGTACAGTCCATTAAAATAAACACTAATTCAATCATTTGAAGCCTCAAAACTCTTCAATAATCAATAGTCCAGTAGCCTAACCACTCGGCTACCACTGACTCAATGAAACAAACCCATCAATAGTCAATAAATCAATACCATAACTAACACACTAACACAATTTGCTCAACCATTTTGAACCTTTAACCTTCAACACTTTGCTTACTAAGTTCAGTATTGCTGTCATTTAAGATGGTGATACGTACAAAGGTCAGCAGTTAATCATTCAAAAACATAAAGAATTTAGTAAGCATTAACTATCAACTAGAAGCATTAACTCAACCTTTGTGCACAAAACCTTCAAAGTAGCATAACTTCCCATGAGAAAAGGTTCTGCTGACCCAAAACTGTCCAAATACATCTTTATTTACAGCCAGCGACCTCTCAAAACTTTTTAATGCAGATTACTGGGGTTCTGAAGCTTTTTTCTGACCACGCATTGGCAGTCAGAGTAAATGAGTTATAGATCCATTTCCCCTCTCTCCTGTGCGTGATAATTGGGAGGCTGGACCATAAAGAAAGAACGAGAAGTCATTGGCTGTTCAAAACTGGACAGTTTATCCCTCACCCCCCTCCCAGCTCTGTGAGTAATATAGATATTATTTCAGCCTCAGTCCCATTTTCTCCTCAATTAAATTATGATGTCCTCCACCCAGCCTGGCTGGGTGAGAGAGTGGGAGAAAGATATGATGTGAAAGCTTTATTGATGTCTACAATTACTGGGCAGGCTTATCTATCGGCTCTAGGTGAGGAAGGTGTGGAGGTTAGGGTCCTTATCTGAGCCTCTGAGCGACCCAGGACCAGTGGGAGCACAGTCATAACTTCCACTGTCCATCTTCTCAGACGGATGAGTGAAAAAAGAGATATCACCAGAGCGTCAGTCCACTGTTGAAAGTTGTTGTGTTTTACTCCTATCCATTAGGTTCAGCCAGACATGTGATATATAGTTTTACAAACATAGAGGAAGCCGGAGCATTAAATATCTATAAGGTTATATAATATGGCTTTGCAGTTTTACAAGCTCGCAGTGCTAAAAGCACAATCAAAGTGAGACAGTTCACTATGGGAGTAAGTAAATGGAACAGGGGCAATATGAATTAGATTTGACCCCAACACATTGGAACTGGGCAGAATAATAACTGTAGATCTTTATTGGATGAAACATTTTCTTTATTGTTTCTACACAAAACTGAAGTGACACAATACCAAGTGTTTCTTGTCTGTTGAGAGACCCTTCAAACCTCATGACTGTATTTTCAAAAATTTGACCTATTCAGCCATTTGGTAAGTAACATCCTTACCTTGCATACTTTCCAGATCATCTAAAAATCGCTACGAAAACAATACACGCTGATCATTTATCTATTATTAACACACGCCTCTCAACTTTCAGGTTGCAAGCCTCACCCGGGGTTGAGCCCTCAATCGTTGAGAGTCCCCAAGGCTGCTTTGAACACAATAGGAGATAATTGGTTAAAACGAATAACGCTGCACACCGTTGCATTGTGTGAAATCATCAGCAGCTTTTGATCCTCTAAGGAATGAAAAAAAGCATTGTGCTGCTGTCTGGTGACCTTCAACCGAAAGTGTGTGGCAGGGTTCCTCCGCCCTAGACTCCGAGAGACCATCTCGCGCCCATGTTCCCAATCTGTTCTGCAAGTGAGAAGGAGGAATGCACAGCATGCCCAACCTTGTGGCAGATGGGCTACAACGGGGATACCCTGCCCATTATCGTTGCAGCGCAGCGTACACGTTGCGTAAACGTGTTTATCGAGACGCATGCTACTGAGGCCGAGGCTTAAAGCCGACCGAGTCCCTGTTCTGTAAGGACGCGCTTTGGTTTCTCTTGTATTTCGTTTGCCGAGGTCTTTTCATGTCCTTGGAGGAGCCAGTTTATACCGTGCAGCCTGTGCTTTCTTGGGAAAACTTGGCCTACGTGTTCCGACTCCTAATCCAATGATGTGGCAAGAGACGGAGAGCGTAAGAGCAGAGCTTTAGCAGGAAGTCTTGCCGTGATCCAGACTGACCGCTGCTTATGCGATCGGGAGTATGTTTTTATTCTGTATTTTTACAGCCGCTGGTTTTTCAATACGCTATAGTTAGGGCTAGAGTACGACCAGGGGTATTTTAACTCTAAATGAACTTTAACTCTTCACATTATAACACTATTTCTGTATCGGCTTGACAATAATACTAATACTAATACTATAATACTAATACAGTATTACAACCAAAACTAGAAGTCCTTCATTATTAAACAATACGCTTACACTAATTAGATACGACCACCTGATCGGTGACAATTATTAGGTCGGACCCACTCCCTGCACCCCAGGTGCCCACCCCCATGTACCCAAACATTCATGTGATGAAAAAGAAAAGCAGGACTTCAATAATTGCAAGTTGATTCGTGGGCAAAAGCAGAGGAACATCGTGGATATGGTGCCAGTCCATCACCCGTCCTCTCCTCCGTGCCATAGTCTTCGGGTTCAGATATTGGGAAATACTTATAAGCTTATTCTGTCCATTCCACACACACACCCATCAATTAAACGTGTGACCAGCAAAAGTTGATCTTCTTAAACCTAAATCCTTTGTGTAAGTGTGTCACAGGAAAGGGAAAAAACAAATTCCATAACCAGAACTGCAATAAGACTCTGTGATTACGTTTATAGACGAGGTCCTCACAAGGACAGAAAAACCTGGCATGTTGTACACTGGGGGCATTCTGATTGTTTTATTTCGGAAACCGTAACTTACCTTAATTAAACTAATGACATGGAAGATCTGCATTAGGTTACTGATGAACAGGTTAGGGTGGGGTTTAGGAGTGGCATTAATTACCAGTAATAATAGCAAGGGATAGTGAGGTGTGTGTGTTTGTGTGTGTGTGTGTGTGTGTGTGTGTGTGTGTGCTTATCTTATCTTAGAAACAAAAAGATCAGGAAGATCTGCTTTAGGATTGCGAGGTTAAGTTAAGGTGCAGGATTGACAAGATAAAAATGGAAATCACCAAACATACAATACGTTTACTAAGACACACTCTCTCTCCTTGTGTGTGTGTGTGTGTGTGTGTAAGCCTGCAGTGTGTACGCTCTGATCTCCTCTCGCTCACTTTTAGGTGTGGAGTTTAATGAAGGTTCGTGTCGAGGCACGGTGAGACAAAACCAAAGAGCTCAGAGAGAATGGGTGCGGCGTTTCGGTACTTTAAAGGGCGCGATTCTGCACCGCCATGGCGTTTAAAGTAAAACACACACACACACACGCACGCACACACACACTATGAGCTAATACTGGAATTGGATTTCTCTGTGAACTTTGTGTCCCTGGTTTCCGATGCAGTTTGACCTTTTCGGTATCAGCTTGTTTTTAATCGAAAGCGATAGAAAGCCTGAATTCATGAAGCTCAGACCTGATGCTTTCTCCCACACTCATACGGTTACAATACGAGACACCGCACGCTCGTATCAGACTTCACATTTGTTCTACGTCCGAGCAGCTCGAACAAAAACAGGGCTCTGGGGCCGAAGCTCGGGGTCATCACCGTTACGGTCGAGCTACTTTCCTGTAATTCTATTCTAATGAATCCAGCTTTTAATAAGTCGGGTTTTGCCTCGCTGCTATTTTCAAAATCAATCTGTCTCTGGATACCTTTGGATATCTGGATCCCGTAAGAAAATCGATGCGTCTTTGAAAGCAATCTGATTCCCAAGCCTTAAAGATTTGGGTCTGTGAAGGAAAGAAAAAAAAACCCCAGCTCCTTTACTTTATTACAAATAAAATCAATGTGTGCTTTTGATGGCCGTGATGCGCCCATAAATACTGCTAATTATTAAAAAATTATAGTTGCTACAGAGTCAGGAGGCCTTTTTTTGGGAACAGGATGACTTTAGATATTACGAGGAAGGCTTCGGTGTTATTAGTTACAGCTTATTAGTGTTTGCTTACAGACCAAAGACATTTATCATCGTTTTTAGAGCGACCCCACTCATCAGGCACACAGCTGCACAGGGAAGCCTCGTCAATTAAAATGGATGGGCATTGTTTTCATCAGGTGCCTCCAAAAAATTAGGACACTTGCCATCTTAATAAGGGGAAGTCGTTACCAGAAAGCAGGGTCGTATTTAGAAGCCACTCAGTCGCAAGTCTTTCCAAGTCGCATTCGCGGAAGCAAAAGAGAAATGACTCAGGCCTTCCTAGCTGTTTCTCATGACACCTGATCAGGCGGCCCGACGAGACAAAGCCCGGTCCTGCGTTCAATAAAGCTTTTGTGCTGCAGGAAACAAGCCATGCCTATTTGTGTGGCTCCAGGGAAAGCACCTACCAGGGAAGCCAGAAAGGTCAGCAGCCTCGAATAGAATGGAAACCACAACGTCCTTGGCACCTACCTTCAGATCTTTAGAGCGAGCCAACAAGTTTTCACGGCTGCACGAAAAAAAAACACTCGTTAGAATTATTGACACCGTCGGAAGGGATTTGCAAACCTTATTGTCCGAGATCATGTTTGATGGCGCGATGCTCAATACTCAACACTGCTTCGATGTGCGGAGTTTGTCTTTGTGCTCAGACAAACTGAGACAGGGTTCGATTCGAGATAAGATCTTAAGAAAGGTCCTGTTCTGTTTGTATAAGCACTACTGTTTAGGACGGTCACAGATCCACCACCGTACGTAACAGTTGGGACTGTTCATTTACATTACATTTACGGCATTTAGCAGACGCCCTTATCCAGAGCGACTTACAACTTATACAATCCTACAAACCAAGCAAGTGTGGGTTAAGGGTCTTGCTCAGGGACCCAACTGTGGCAGAGGTGGGATTTGAACCCTGGACCTTCTGGTCCATAGT
>JAUZSV010270508.1:0-12100 GCA_034780495.1 Parotocinclus cesarpintoi
GGAATAAGGCTGTAACGTAACAAAATGTGGAAAAAGTGAAGCGCTGTGAATACTTTCCGGATGCACTGTATCTATATATATATACACACCAAAAATTAATAAAGGGTTCACAAACTTTTAAGTAAGTCTGTAGATACGTTTCAAAATACATTACCAAGTGCCTTAAAATAACAGATTGGGGTGTTTAGATCACTTCTGTGTATATCTTACCTGTATAAGACATTGTAGTGGTCTCCCAGCATAGCGAATGCTCCTTTTCCAATCTTTACTACTGGCCCTTCCAGCCAGCCCTTCAAACTATGTGGGAGTGTACCACGTATTGTTGTGTTTGATGCAGCGGCCTTTGCCTCCTGAGAAGAGTACAAACATTTGAAAATGCATAGGTATTTCTAACATGGCATACACCTATAGCCCACATGTGGATACATGTAACATTTTATTAAAATTTTAACCCAAATCAAATCAGCTCATGGCTCTCAGAAACCTATGATTATATAAATGGACATGAGCTTTATATTCAATTTATTTATTTACTAATACCTAATAAGCAACCAACCAACCAGCATTATTCAACATGCCCTCTTGCTGTTCTTTACTTTCAAACATGTACAGTTGTACCAACACTGTATTGCTGTAAACTGTGGCAAACATGGTGGTGAAACAGCTCAGACTACTTTGTCAGTCAGTCAATACTGAATAAATTAGCACAGCACATGGGAAAGTTATGTGCGTTTTATAGCACTGCTCACAAAAAGGTGATGAAATTGGTTCTATGAAAATAAGATGTATGCTAAAAAATATTTCAGATCAATAATAAAAATATTGGTTTCATACTTTAAAATGTCCCTACATTTCTCTGGGCTTAACCCGTAAAATGATTTAAAATTACACACATGTTCCTTCATGCTGACTTGCCCCTCCTGCCCTGTGAGGATTCATCTAAGAAACCTCTCTTGAGCTGTTTAGGATGTAAAAACCAGGAGAATTACCTAGGATTTAAGCTTAGATCATATATGGGTTGTAAACAATGAATTAATTGGCACACATGTAGCAATGCCTACCTGATCCTAGGCGATTTTTGAAAAGGATGCCACTTGTGTTCCTGCAGCGCACCCGTAGCTCATTGTCATATACAGATGGATCCCAGTTATACTTGGATACATCGTTCTCATGGCACGGGGTCAGCGGAGTAGAGGGAGTCTGAGGCCCTAGAATGGTGTATAAAATTAGATATTGCACTTATGGGTTGCACAATGGTGGAGTGGTGGTGTTGTTACCTCACAGCTCTAGAGCCCTCAGTTCAATACTCGACCTGGGAATTGCATCCCTACACCCTTCACATAGTTTGTCCTAAAGTGAGTGTGTGTTTGTGTGTGCATAAAAAAGGTATGTGCTGGTCAAGATTGAGTCGTATCTTTGCGCCCTTTGCTGCCGACTAGTTCCCCATAACCAAACCACCATGTGCTCCTGCACTGGATTAAGTGAGTATGAATAAATGAATACATTTATTGTAGAAGATCAAAATTAAATACTAGACACTTGAACTTGAACTGTTGTTCAAGTATCATTATCAGTAATTACATAAATGAGTCACCTGATCATTCTGATTTGTTTTGCTTGTATATGAAAACGTACAAAAATTCATTAATTTGCTGTCTTAGCCACCTTATCATAGTCAGGAAGCAGTTTAGCCAGCGACATGGCGCATGTTTTGAAAGTTACTTGGTGAGGAGACAGTGACCTGCCACTGTAAGTTGTTAACATGTTGGGCATGTTGTTAACATTTATTCTGCCTGGGCCACGTCAGATAGATGGATTTTAATATCATAGGTTTCATTTACATTAACATTTCAATCTGTGTGTGTGTGTCTGTGTTTGGTAACTAGACACAGCCAAGCAGAATAACAATAATAATACACATTTTAAAAAATAACAGACAAGACTTCTTTGGACGCCAAAGTGTAAGTTAGTCAAGTAAACACTCCCATCCACCCTGTATTTAAGTCAGTTGTGCCCTCCACCTCAAAATTTCTTCCATGAAACAAATTAAACATAATATTCAAAACACACACACCTGGCGTCATGGGGGCACCTGCGGTTTTCAAGCCAGTGGCGTCCACAATACTCCCATCTGTGTGAACCACGATCAGAGTGGCTTTTTGGTTGCTAAGACTGTCCCCAATCTGCAGAGTGGTCCTACCTGTCTGCACACACCACACACTTGTTTAATCAGTACCTGTAATAAATAAGTTTAATGCTGCCAAGCTGACTGTCTATTATTCTTTTCTATCAAAACATCCCTCTGCTGTCGCACAGTGTGCTTCTTCTACAACTTGATCTTAAAACAATTCAAAATTGTACCAACAGATAGCAGGAAAGTGAAGGGTGTCATTGGCGCTAAGAAGACATTAATCACCATACATCTATCTACAATCTGCATACATTGTGTTAAGCTGATTAACACTTTTCAGATTGATATTCATCATATCAGGACTCCTATTAGGTACCTATGTTATAACACACACAATTTTGGATAATAAGGTACTTTGTGGAAGCTATTAAGTTTGGATTCCACATATGTTCTGCTGTAAACGTGGGTTATAGTCACATATTAGAGTGTCAATTTATGTATGCCATCATTAAGCATTGAGCAGCTTACTTATTCTTGCTCTGTGGAAATGTTAATATGGTATAGGTATTATATGGGAAAATGTGATCAGGACAAGGCTAGGCCTTAAGTTATCTAATAGTTATCCAAAATAACTGAAAAACATACAAGCACATGCTCAGGTACAGTGGCTGCTGCAGTGGAGAACACGCTGTCATCTCCGCTCTGGACACCATCAACAGTTACTGTGGTCACCTCTGTGAAAAGAAATTATACTGACTTGTTATGTCTAGTTCTACATCATTCTTTTACATATTTTTTCAAGGCGGATTAAGGTTGACAAAAACGTACTAATAACATTAAAGTTTTCTTTCAACATCTTAGATTTCAAAATTAACAAAAAATCTAAAGGTTTTGGGAAGTCAGTTTAGTATTTACTCAATTTAGTATTAGCATTTACTCCATTTTAGGGTTTGTTTACTGAATGTATTATCAAAACAAAAGTTAAAACGTCGTTCCTTTTTGAACACAACTTCAGATGTCAGTGGTTGCATCGTGCTTTTGTTACCAGTTAACACAAATGTGTAATGGCATTACTAAGATAATGAATAAAGCGAATACAGTATTAGGTACCAGTACTGCTTGTTTGCTGCTTTGTTTATCAATCTTGCGCAAGCCATATAAGCATTTGAATATGTTGTTTGTAGTATAAGTTGAGTTTGGGTGCAAACAGACCCGCAAACGACGCTTCGGCATCGTCTGTGTTCGGCAAGGATTCGGCTAAAGCGATGTCGGTTGCTTCCGCCATGCCCGGGATCGTGCTAACTTCGGCTGGGTCCGGATGAATGTCGGAGCGCTCCCCCTCCTCCTGCTGCAGCTCTCCGACCGCCTTCTCCTCCTCCTTCACATGGGATTCGGCTAAACCGAGTCGCTCTGCCGCTGATTCACTTGCCTCCATCTTATTTATTTACTCACTTAGCACAGCACAGCCTACCAGCCCGACTGCAGCCGAACAAAGCCGAGAAGGGATTCGGCAATCTGCTGGCTTTCTTAACTCTATATTACACTGGAGTTATATTACATAAAATAAACTAATATGTAGATACACAACATACTCTACTGTATGTTCATGGTAACGTTTTCATACAAGCCAAAATACATGTCTAATAATGGCTGCCAAGTATCTTTACACAGGACCAATGAGCAGCACAGTAAGGAGACAAGACGGAAACCAACGAACAAATACGACGTAACACGAAGTGACGTGCATATAAAATGCTACTACTAATAATAAAATGGAAAGCAACGGCGACAATAAACAAAAAAAACCTACTTTTATTACTACCATTTTTGAACTAATCACAAAAATTAGGAACATTTTAAAATGAAAAAAAAAAACCCCATTTGGTTTTATTTCATTAAACAAGATCATCAACAGAAAAGCAAATGAAAAGTAAAAAAAAGTAGTTTGTTTACGTGAATGATATGAAAACTCAGTAATTAAGTAGAAAGTGATATATTTATGGGGTGAACAGAAGCATGTTAAACTGGATGAGAGTATCACACATTTACTGTTCATTAGGGTGTATGATCACACAAGACTACCAAAATACACTAGCAGTGATGGAGCATGGACAGGATTAGATTGTCAAGTAGTTCTTGTGGTATCTTCTTGAAATATCCCCTAATGTTTGTGAGAAGTGTGTTAAATGATAAGAATAATACGAATAAATAAATAAATAATAATAATAACTTAATAATATTCTATTATTATTGTTAGTAATAATAGTATTTTATTGTATAATTATTCTTATTATTGTTGTTAATAATAACGATAGCAATACAATTCCAATATTTCTGTGAGGAATATTGTTTTAAAACATTTCTGTCATTTTCTCACACATTTGTTGAGATCCTCTGGCCATCTTCTCAGAGGTTCAGGCTTCTTTCTATACAGACTTTTTAATACCATTTTGGTCTTTAAGTTTTTAAGAGCATTTCAAAAACTCTCACACACTTACAATCAAAGACAGTACAACATTTTTGCAATACATTTAATCAAGATTTTCTTGTAATAACCAGTCAATAAAACATAAGACAATCAGTATTAAAGCACATCATTTGTAATATGCTCACAATTACTTTATAATATTTGAAAAACATTTGAATATGCTCTGAAGTTTAAATGAACCTGACCTCCACATTTGCCACTTAATTCCAAACAGTTACCTCTCTCAGAGAAATTGTGTGTGGAAAAAGATTTAAAAAATGATTTCTTCATATTACAGCATATTGTCAGCATTAACATAGGTACTTAAGTCTTTTGAGTTATTTAAGTGCATTAAATTAATCTTCATCATTTACTGCTAATCACAATGGCTTATTTTTCTATGCCTTAGAGAGGCCAGCAGGTTGAGGCAGTGGTTCGTTTTTGGATCTTTCCAAGTTGCCAGGGAAATGTCACTGGTTGTCCTGTGGATATACAGAAAAAATATTAATATTTATGTTCATGCACAGAACAAAACATTTAAGCTAGTTACATAAATGCAGCAAGCTATAATGCTATAATATAAGCTATAATGTCATATCTAAAATAATATGCAACCAGAAATGTTATTGTTTTACTTATGGAACCAAATGTTGCATCCCTTAATAACAAACAATGTTTATAATAACAAACATATGTCCAGCAATTTTCAATTATTGCTATCTGTAACCCATCAATCAGAAATGACTGTTCTCTGTGACTATAAATGACTAATTTATTGAAAGACAGTGACTATTTATAGTGTCAATAAAGCTGAAGTGTTACCTGTGTGTAACGTTTTATAAAGCATTGTGTACTACACATAACCTCCTATGTTACTTGCGTATTATTAGAATTAAATATAAAAAAATATAAACAATACTTCATTGCAAACCTTGATTTTTTTCTGTTTAGCCATTTTTTAATCAACCGTTTGATCTACTTTCACTTGAATTAAAAGGCTTCTGTAGCTTCATCAACAGAAAAGTCCGTTTCTGACTGGCCCCTCCCCTTAATTCGACTTTACTGTATCATATAGCTACACTGCATTCGCCAACCTTAGTTATTGCATCCTGCATCTTTTGTTGTCTCATCTACTGCAGAATAGATTTTCTTGTTCATATGATGTAGCACATCAATTGTAATGGCAATCACAAAAGCAACTTCTATCTATCTTCACAAAAGCAAATCGCCTCACACACTGTATATGAATGTATACATAATATTTTTTTATTTAAATCAAATTAAATAGTTTAGCTGATATTAAATTGTTGTTCACCTGGATTAAGAGGGATTGGGGTTCCAGAGCTATTTAGAACAATCTCGAGGGGGACTGACTCCTTAATCCCAGAATCCTCTTGTGGCTCCCTCAATACAACAGTGAATTCCTGTTTACTCACAGTCACGTCCAGCTTATTACCAAGATAACCTACGCCTTTCACATTGAGCATAGTGACTTCCTCAGGAATCAGTGGTCCGAAGGAAAGATGGTCCTTTTGGATCCTACGAGGGACAACAAATCAGCAATTTACCTCTCAAGTATTCAAAAAAAAGTCTCAGACTTTTGACCCCCCACAAAAGGCAGACAACAGGTGCATCTCAGTTGTTATTGGTTTGTTTACCTGAAACCAGTGTATCCAAAAAGCACAGTTTGAAGAAATCCACCCATTCCTGTGATGAAGTTGACAGCTCCAACACCCTCTGGTGCCTCACTCCACACCTGTACACATCAGATTGTATCAATAAGATTTCTTAAAAAATATATACATTGTATTGTATATAAAAACAGTGAACAGAAAGGTTAAACCTTACATTGAAGGGACCCTGGAGGTTTTTGTAACACTGTTTCAGATGCAGTTGAGCCCTTTCAGATTGGCCAAGTTCCAACCAACTCACTGCAAACATACTCTAGTAAAGGTACAAATGATATGATAGATTTTTAGAGACACAGACAGATAATTACTTGATTGATCACAGAAGGGAATGTGATTTGTTTTGTATGCAGTATTATAAGATCTAAGAACTCAATTAAACACAATGAGACAAAAACTGTTCCAAAACTGTTAAAAAAAGTTACAGTCAAGTGTTGTCAATCAAGTGTTCACTATGAATACAATGATAATCAGGTGAGTGTGAACCTTGTGGTATCATGGTGTGAATAAGATTTCTGAGTCCTCCAGGAGACTGGAAAAGTTACAGACTCTACCAATCCACAGCCAAATTCAAGAAACTGAAGACCATTGTTACTCCTCAGAAGTGCTTGGTTAGCAAAGATCAATTTAAGAGCAAGGCATGTGATACTCCACAAGGACACAAAGTAACCAGCATATAAAAAGGTCTCTATCACATTGGCTTATATTATTCTTGTTCTTATTATTAATGAGCCCATTATCACAGAACAACAATGATGTCCACAGCAATGATGCAGGGAGACTAGCTATTGCTCTCCAAAAAGCTGCCTAAACATCACATGGACAAGATAGAGGCTATTGGGAAACATTTTGAAATTCTGAAGTACCAAAAACAATTAAAGATGGTTGTTCCTGCCTTGTGCCTTATGCTGCTGGTTAGGCATCAACTGCCCTCAAATGGCTTGGAAAGGCCAGGTTATTGCCCTGATCTTAATTCCAAAGAAATGTTGTGGAATGACAACATTTGAAGACAGTAGGTCATATGAGGAAACTCACTGTCATCATAGAGAACAGTTAAAATTCCTAAACCCTACTGTGCAGGACTGATCAGATCAACAGCTGACCTTATGATCTAGTAATTTATGCCTACTCTATGTTATACAATAACTGTGCCAGGTTAACAGGTTGTAGTCCAGCACAGTGATGACTTTCCTATTCCAAACCAAATTTTATACCTGAGAATTAACTGATGGATTTAGTAAGGTGCATTTAAACAGGGTGATTACCTAACTAGACCCCATGCAGCACTTGATCTACAGATCAGTAAACATATTCTTACCCAGGTCATAGCAGGACCTTTGGTATCAGTGACAGACTCATAGTATTCCAGGTCATTCCTTCTCACTTCTAAGCTCATGGGCATAGCCAGTGGGAATCCTAACAGAACCACATCTGCCTGCTTTACCATAGTTCCTGTAGGGTAGTTATGCACAAGATAAAAAGGGGATATTAAAACAAAATGATGTGTTCAGCGTTTCTAGTTTTACAAAATCAGATTATTTCACAACTAAAAACAGATAAACATCCCACCCCTTTGGTAACCATCATACTCTGGATGGTAATTCAGCTCTGAGTCAAAGGGAATTTTGAGTTTATCAGCTACCTCCTGCCATTCTGGGGGTGCTGGATGCTGCAGTAAATTGGCTATTTCCAGAGCAAACAGCAGACTAAGAGGAAGAGAGTATGTAAATGTAAAGTTTAAACGTTCAACGTGCAAAAAGTCATAATGAGCAATTACTGCACCAAACACCAAAAAAACACACCTGTTTCTGGCCATAGCGTTTGTGTACACCGAGTTGTTGATGTTGGTGACATACTCATCAGGAGGCACCACTCCTGAAGAACACCCAAACACATTCACATGTGACATGTTCATACCACACCATTTTACAGCCTGACTTTTCAACTCCGGTGTCATGTCTGTCCTTTTATGAGAAATGTACCCAACCTACCGTTAATATGATATTGTTGCTCGTCAGGGAACCAGACAGCCCGGGAAGCCCAATAATCAGCTATGCCAAACACTACTTCACTGCCACCAGCCGATCTGAACATCTCAAGGTCCTTCCATGAGGAAGTTCATAACGATTACTCAATTAAATCTTTGCGGCACATGTACTGAAACAAGTTTTGTGTTTTATCACCTGTGTAAGGTAGAAGTACTGCTGATAGGCAAAAGCTACATCGCCATTAATATGGATCTGTGTATCTGCTAACAGCTCAATTGGACACACATCTTGACCAGATACTGCACTCTCCCATGCATACTTCAGGCCCTAGTACGCAACAGAATACCAAACGTGTAAACACCTAGTACATAGTGAGAAATTAATTACATCGGGGGCAAAGCAGTTACAGTAAGATAATGTAGGAACACAGTTTGGGTCAGTCTAAATTTCTGTAGTTCATACCTTGTAGTTGAGCTTCTGAGCATTGATCCGGGCACCGTCCTTTGTCCGAACTCTGTAGTCCAAGACAGCTCTGGCTAGTTTAGGGTAAATTAGTGCAATACCTGGATACATCCATATGTCCTAGCAGAAAAGCAAACTGAATCAAAGTTTATCTAGAAAAAATACCATATATGACAATTTTGTGCATATCACATACACTTAAACCTATAAACATACACAAATGACAATTTTACCTGATCCCAAAAAACATGTCCCCAATAGCTCTGTGCCGGTCCCGATCCCCCATTAGACAATCCTCCAGGACTGACTCCCCAAAACGGGCCGTGTGTCTCAGTCAAAGAAGGAAATGAACTAAGAAGGTAGAACATGCAGCTAATCACAACACGAGTCAGATCCTCTGGTCCTGTCACTTCCACTGTGCTGCCTTCCCATATCTCTGCCCATGCCTTTACATGGGAACTTCTCAGTTCGTCAGTTGCAATAAGCTCCAGACCAGTGTCAAAGCTTGCCTGGACACCCTCACTGCTCTCTGAAACTGCTACCAAGAAGTACCAGCTAGACTGGCTCTGGTCAGGAAGTAGAGTGATGGAGGTGGGCACTGGTGTCCAGATAAAGTGCACATTGTAAAGAGGGATTCCGGGGAATTCTGGCAAAATAGTTTGTCCAAATATATGCCTGTTCAAAAAAGAATAACTTTACTAAACTGTGCAATAAAAAAACTAAAATAACAAAGCATACAAATACAATCAATACACAAATTGTCTTGTCTAGCAAATGCATTTTAATGGTATATATTAATAATGGTATAAAGATTTACTTATTTCAAATACATGTGTCAGATTATTACTATTTTTTGCTTTATGACTGCTATAGACATATATAGTGCATCTTCAGACCCTTTCACTTATTCACATATTGTTATGTTGAGGCCTTCACATTTTGCATGGACATAACTATTCAGACCCTTTGCTATAATACTAAATTTATCTTAGAGATAATATACCTTGATTGGAGTCCACCTGTGGTCAAATCAGTTGATTGGACATAATTTGGAAAGATACACATGTGTTTATATAAGATCTCACAGCTAACAGTGCATAATGGAGCAAATACAAAGCCATAAGGATATATAATGTAAATACTGTAAATGTAAAATGAGGAGAAATTAGAGCTCAGAAACAAGATTGTCTAAAGGCATAGATTTGGGGAATGCTACAAAAGATTCTACTGCACTGAAAGTTCCCAAGAGCACAGTGCCCTCCATAAATTGTAAATGCAACAGTACAGAATAATCAGGACTTTTCCTAGAACTGTCATCAGTTGAGATGGGCCTCGGAAAGAAAGGTGACCAAGAAGCCAATGGTCACTCTGGCTGAGCGCCAAAGCACACACCCTGTGTGCACAAACGTGGAACTTCCAGAAGGTCTGCAATCAATGCAGCACTCCACCAATCTGGGATTTATGGCAGAGAGGCCAGACAGAAGCCTCTCATCAGTAAATGATGCATGAAAGCTCAACTGGAGTTTGCTCAGAGACATGATTGATTACTCCACGTGGGCTTTCATGTATCCTTTACTGATAAGAGGCTTCTGTCTAGCCTCTCTGCAATAAAGCCCAGATTGGCAGAGTGCTGGCTGACCCACACTGAATACTTATGTCCAAACTTTTTTTTCCCCAAACATTTCTACAATTCTGTAGTAATAACTGGATTATTTATTTTTATTTTAGCACAAGGCCGCAACATAAAATAAGATGTGCATCTTTTTGTCATAAAAGCAGATATACATCGATAGGCTATAGTGGCTGCGCTGAAACGTACTTTCCTTCTTTATAGTCAGGAGCACTTTCAAAAGTAATATCTTCACTTTGTGGCATGAAAGAACTGTCAAGCATGATTGTGATTGGTTCCTTAGAGGTCATCTGTCGCTTCAGATGCAATTCCATGACCATCAGGTTGGTATGTTGCCGGTGAGCATACAACAGCTGAGACGCCTCCCCAGACGAGGTCAGTATTGAGTGAGTGAAAATTCCTATAAAAATAGTGGTGTATAGAGTTCACAAACTGGTAAGTAAACCAAATGAAAATAAGAATTTAACATATAATATAAATTTGATATATAGTGTATACCAGTGCGTGTGTCCAAACTGTATGTATGGGTCCCTTCAGCCACCATACTTACAGCAAATGGACATGGTAGATCAGCTCTGTGACACTCTCCACCCTCTCCATTATAGATTCCATCTTTATGCATGACTCCATGAAACGTTCTCCAACCCAGTGTCCCATTAACCAGTGGTGGCATGTATCGAGGGTCAGAGGGCAGTTCCTCAGTTGAAAATGTATAATGGTCAGTCATCTTCAAGCACGATTTCACTGTGTAAGGGTTTTCACTGCACCTTAGATCAGGTCCTAGAACAGGAAAACAAATTAAAGTCAGTCATAAGGATTCACTTTTCACTCCTGTCCCTGATATTACATATGTAAGGTGATCACTTAGCATTGCTGTGAAAGAGAAGTTTAAATATATAATATATAAACGGGAGGAAGATTACTGGAAGATTCATGTGTGAGACACCACTGTTTATCACTGGCTTTAATAAAGGTGTCCAAATTGATGTAACATTGGTGCCACAAATGAAATATTATGGACGACCCTAGATAAGTTAACTTTCAATGGATAATAAATATTTGAAATCTCTTCATTTTATTCTTAACTGAACAAGTGAAGATTTGAAGGGCATGGAGACGTTTTTCGAGCTTTTGAAAATATTTGAAAAGTGTCATCACAATAAGGATTAACGGATTATTATAAAGATGAAGGATACCTAAAGCACTGTTATGTGTATCTTTTAAGCTGTTACTGGAAATGTTTTATAGTCCAATAAGGTCCATAGCAAATAAACACACATGCCGATTTGTCACTTTTTAAACAAAGTTATCAATTGTAATAATTCTGAATCTGATTCTGCCTTTCATAGTTTGGTAGGTTCATAGGTTTCATAGGAGTTGTAACAATCCATGCAAGTGATTTCGGGATTCGAGATCGCGCCATCTACAGGCGAAAAATTACTGCAACAGTTATGATAAGGTGGAAAATCTCGACTAAGAAAACACAGACTTGTAGATACAAACTATTCTGCTTTAGTATCATTTGTTTGCTAGACTTGAGGGATATTTAAAACAATGCTACTCACAAAAGCGGTGTAAATATAATCCCAGTCGCTTGCACGCCGGTCTAAGAAGGAAACAGTGTCAACTCGCTTAGAGGCCTCCCAAAATCTTCGCTCAGTATATATAGCTACGGAATAAGGGGCGGGGATTATTTATATTTAAAAAAAAAAAAAAAAAAAAAAAAAAAAAAAA
>JAUZSV010270609.1:0-12099 GCA_034780495.1 Parotocinclus cesarpintoi
GAAAAAATCCAAATTCCCACACACTCATTTATTATATGGAGATGTCATTATTTTATCCGTTATTTTAACAGTCAATGCACAGATGCACATTGAAATACTATAGCTCATTCTGTCTATAAGAAATAATTTGATGATAATAAATAGGTGATTTTGCAAAGCTGTCAGATCTTCGTAAGATCCGTCAACCACCACTAAAAAACACTGGAACCAGATTAGCATTGAATATTGTTTTTCATTAGTGAAGCCCATTCCTCAAGCAATTCAGGAAGACATAAAGCCAGAGGAGGCGCAACAAAATTATTTGCCTTTTGGTAATTATAATACATCCATACTTTAAAGGTGTGTATTAATATAATAAAGATTTTATTAAATTATTTTTAATGGAGGGGGATTTTATTAACAAAAAATAAAAGCTTTTAATTATGAAAATTATACATTTGTAGCTTGACATTGAGATTTAGAGAACTGAATGAATCCAGCTCTTGTATGTTTTTGTTGTTCTTTTCACTGAGTGAATTGTGTTATTGTGCAGGTATTGAGTGCCCAAGAGGTTCCCGAAACAATCCAGGAGTGTTGCCAGAGCCATTCAGCGAGGAGGACACACTCTTTACAAAGGAGCTGGTGCTGCAGAGAGAGGTATGATCTTCAAAAATGTAACTCAAAAATGTAACCCAGTCATGGGATGGCCAGTTTGTCCCAAACCAGTATAAAGTGCAAGTCCTCATTGAGTACCTACCTTATGGCATGTTTTAAGGGGACTCTCTTTTGTATAATTGAATTGTTGGTTTCATTTTCCCCTTAGTGGTCCATTTAGGAATGGGCTTGAGAGCTTGCAAGTGACAGCTGTGCTCAATCATGACAACACATAAATGCATGTAAAAACTTTTACGCTTACTTTATCAAATACACTTTGCATCGATTTATAACCAGTACCATACAATAAAATGTAAACATATTTCAATGCATATGAAATAGAAGATTTAAATGTCTTCAAATGAAAATTCTTCATTTCTTCTGTGCCAACACTAATATCGACGCTCTATGGTTAAAAACATTTATTTGTATACAGTTGTACAAATGTCTTAGAACAGGCCGCTTTTTTCTTATTTATTTATAAAATAGCTGCTCTCAAGCTGCTCGACTGAGAGTTAAATTAGGTCATGCATCTTGATGGCAAAGACAGCACAATATAGAATAGTTCTCAAGTTGTATACTTTTTCTAAGCAGCAAAATAGATGTTAAAGGATTACATGTGCCACCAGCTTGCACACAAGCAGTACAAAAACTAATCACACCTTCATCACGTCTTATCACGGTGACACTTAGTCTTGCATAAATCTGCACTAAAGGGACAATTTGAATGTGAAAAATATTTTTGGTGCAATGGTCGTTAACTAAACAAAATGCATGCATCATTTCATTGCATATTTCCTCACTCCTCTGGATCAGCATCAGGCAATACCATCTTTTATAGCTATGAGTCTTTTAGGACTTTTCAAAACGGCTTTACACATTTGGAATCTTGCCTTTATGGCCATTCATCCTAAAGTCACTTGAGCTCTGTCAGATTGGTTGAAGACCATTAGTGTAGAACAATTTTTTTAAATCTTGCCACATAATCTCAAATGGATTGAGTTTTGAACTTTAGTCACTCTAACAGATTTCGGCATTGTCCCTTCTCTCTGACATTTCTGCATTTGAACGACTCCTGTATAGGAGTGCTTTTTGCTTCTTCTTTTTTTTGTTTTTGGATGGTTGCCCTATATTTGTCTCAATCTTTTTGCCATAAACTCTAATCAGTGTCCCAGTCCCTGCAGATGAAAAACACCCCCACAGCTTGATCCTGCCTTAACCATCCTTCATTAGGGGATGGTGCTCACTGAGTGAGCCATATTTGGTTTGTGCCACTTCAGCAATCTGTAAATACCATTTTTTATTTAATCAGACCAGAATGCAAACTCGATGTAAATCAAAAAACATTTTTTCAAGCATGACTTTTATCTTACTTACATTAAAAAACAACTGTAAAAGAAATTTAGTTATAGACCGCTTGATGGTATTTGCACTCTGGTGGACCCTATTCAGTTAATTAAGGGGTTTTGGTACTAACTAGATAGTGTCATGAGCCGATGTGGCATCACTGGTACACTGTGACAGTGACTCCTGCTATGGACCGGTGCCCAGTCTTGGGTGGAACAAAAGTAAAAACTAAACTGTAGTTTGCATACTGTATGCTTGTTTACTGTAGAGACACTGCAATGTGTTTTGACATGATTGGCTAGAAGCAATCATTCATACCTACGTCATATCTAATTTTGACAAATGTACTCTGTTAACCAGCTTGCTGTTGTGGGATTACAAGACGTGGCATTTTCAAATGAGCAAAATGCATGTCCTTAGCACCATCAACCTGACCCGATTTTCTGACTCCAAAATGTATCAGCTGCACTGTGTGCGCGTGTTGTGCAGATTTGCTTCTTATTACACGAGTCAATTCTGCTTTTGACCACAGATGCTGTCTGTGCAGGATGGGAAAAAAGATACGCAGCTATTCTCTTTGGACCATTTCAGGCAGTATTAGTGCTATTTCCAGTAGAGTGGTGTGAATGAACCATGCTATGTAGTCAGGAGTAATGAGGTGAGCGCTTTACAAGTGGTTGACTTGAACCTGTCCAGAATAGACATGCTGGACTCAGCAGCCTGCAAGCCATGTTCATTAGAGTATGCAGGCTTACGAGAGAGGCAATGAATGAGACATCCTTACACTATTAGTGGAGAAAATATTTGTAAGAAATGTACATGCGGAAAATTACATTAATATGGACTTGCAGGCTCTAACTAATGATGCGAATCACAGGGAGGCATTTGTTCTTAATGGCAGCCTTTACACAAGTGCTCTGTGCTAGATTACCCTCCAGGTAGATGACTGGTCTAATTTTGAAGTCTATGTTCCATTCTGTTTTTAGAAGCCTCCTTAGGAATTGTCCATTAGGAGTCACTCGTACAGAGAACTGCCAGCTTTCTTCACATTATATCAGTGCGCCAAGGTGATTTGAATGTGCTCTAGAGTTTAAGAGATGAGAACTTTTGTTTTTTCTTGTCTTGTTTGCCCGAGATGTGTGTCTTAGTTAAGTCTACTTTTAAACTGAAAAATAAGTCTTGGTTTGATAATGGTTTAGTACTTATGCTACAAAAAATTGCTGTTTTTTTTGTGTGTGTTAATGTTAGCTAATTAAAGTTTATCTCTAGAAGCTGAAATGGGTTTTCTGTTCTGTGCTGGAGACTTCATGACATTTTTCATGATCACCTTTGCACCATGCTTTATACAGTTTATGCGAGTATAGCATGAGCAATTAAGAATTAGCATTTCAGTCATATACTATATAATGTCATTATTATCAATCAAATAATCATCTCTGCATGAGTTTATAATTAGGATTTATTTTAGTAGGGTTAGTAGGATTTATGGTTAGTAGGATTTATTTAGTATTTAGTCTCTACACCTCTGTGTGACAGATGAAAAGTTTTCTGTGTTGCTGACTGAAAATAGTCCACCTACCAAAATTGTCCAGCCACCAGTTTTAAGTGTGGGCAGCATCCTGATTAAGTACTAAGCACTGATAGAGGATTAGCTTAATACTTAAGTATTATGCACTGATAAAGGATTAGCAAACGACAGATTAGCTGATGTTTCTGACTTTACATCTACAAGGTGGAACAACATGGCAGATGTCTAATGGAGGTGTGTGTTCGCGTGTGTTCGCGTGTGTTCGCGTGTGTTCGCGTGTGTTCGCGTGTGTTCGCGTGTGTACTATACCTTTCCCTAACTTACTTTATGTTCAATTTTACTTCTGATTTGTTTTGTTAGAAATATTACTTTAACTTCACATATCTTCATGTTGCATATAAGATATATTAACCATTTTTGGTCATCATTATCGTACAAGTAATAAACCCATGGATTGTTTTCCTTTCTGAGCCACATGCTGAAAGTGCTTTTACTCAAGATCGTGCTCCCTCATGGTTACTTGACATGGAGTGCATAATTGAACTGGCACACTCCATGGCCAGGGACACTGCTGTCTCGCTGCACCTCCAACTTTTAAATGGTGACTCTCAGTGGAATTAGGAAGGATTCCTTGCATCCTCCCTGCCTGCTAAAGTGGAGCTTAGCTTTGAGTTTCAGGGTCATCTAAGACTATATTGCTTTTGCTGAGTCAGACTGAGCAGATGCTCTAATTTGGTTGTGGGTTTGATGAGAACGGTGATTGTGCCAAGCAGAGAGCAGATGATAAGCTGACGTGCACAATATCTTTTTTTTTTTTTTTTTTTTAGTTCATTTATGAATTTATTTTTATGTCATGTACAACCTGGCTTTCTTAAATTGGTGTTGTGGTTTGATGAAAATTAACGTTCTCACTTCACTAACGTACAGTGTGCTTTAGAGTCATTGGCACCCTTTGATATGGGAAATGTTATTGTGGACAAAAATCATAATCATTTAATATCACATTCACAAGACCGAGTTGTTAGAGGTAAATCTTAACATTGGAGTTAATTTATTTTAAGCAAATAAACTTATGGTTTTTAATTTTCTTTGGAAATCCTTAACAATGTGTGGCATCTTACCATTTCTATTTTACTGTACATTCATGGAAGTGCTAGGGCACTAGTGGTCATCCATGACTTCCATGGCATCCTTTTATTCTTTTTGAATAACCACTTAATTTAAAAAAAAAATGCTGATTGTTTTCATTGTGCAATTAAGATAATTAACAGCATAAGCTTGCTAACCCTATTTATTGATGCTGACTATATATCCTTTTAAAATGATAACTAACTTTAGTCAAAGCGTTTACAATTACCACAAAATTATATTTGTATCACCAACACATATTTCTAACTTGATGAATCTGCCCAGTACAATGTCTGTGAGTTTACACTGGCATATCCTCTGCAACAGTAATGATCTCAGGGGAAAAAGCATGCATGGAATGAGTGGTTAACGGGAGCTGTCAGATCATACTGTGCATTTGAGAGGCATAACATCACTATTGTAATCTAAAGTTGACAGCTGTTGGTTAGACGGGTTGTTTGTGGTGGGGACATTGTGAGTAATAAATATCTTATGTTTTGTGACAGAGATTAGAGTTTTGATATGCTAAATGCTGCATCCACACGTTAATAAGGAATGTGTCATATGTTGGATTGAGGCAATTGCACAGAGCTTCCTCAAGACCCACTAGTCATTCAGAGAAACTCTTGTCTAGTCGATATTTAAACACTTGTGCGCATCCATAATGGATATTGCATGCCATCTTATTACATAACTACAGCTGGTGGTATTTTGGCTGTAATCTAGAATCCTGACAACGTTGGAAATGATGAGAAATTAACGGCGTATTCCTGTCTCTCCTTTTCATTAAGTGTGCAGTAGAGCAGTGCAGTCATGCACTAAAGCAAAGAGGTGGGCGTTGATAGCAGCAGCATGCTTAAAGACTCCAGCATTGCAGCTCTTTTAGTCATAGAGGGAGAGAGCTAGATGGCAAAGTCCTTCACATGATTCGTGACTCCTCATCCATGTACCTTGCAGATCGTGCACACTGAACTAATGACCTTTTTTGTTCAAAGCCTCTAATACATTGAGGTGCAATGCTGCCTTGGTGAGAAAGACTTGCCCATGCTGCATTACAGAGATTTTTACATTTACCATTACTGTGTCTTGTTTGACATATAGTTGTGTATGTGAGAGTATGTGGTTTAGAATTGAACCCACAGGCCATTTGCCTCCTAGTACTGCATACTGAATGGCAGCTATGAACAATTTTAATTTGGTGCAGCATTATTATGTAAAGAGCTCTAACAAAAATAGGCTCTTCTTGCAAAAAAAATCTAAATTGACTTAATGCTTAAAACTAGAGACTGAGGGTTTCACAAAACAAATATATTTAAAATCGGATACAAAAAAAGACTTTTTTGTGACTTTTTAATCTTTGGATATTTGTATACCATAATATCAACCTGTTTGGATATAATTCATTCATTCATTCAAAACAAATGGCGAACTGGGTCAGTTTTCTGTGCTTGTTCATTGTGTTTGGCTTTTTCTGAATTTATTCTTCTCAAAAACATGGGTTAAAAGCAGTCTTTTAGCTGGAATATCAATTAATGCTGTTGGCGAGTGAACGTTCAGTGACTTTTTTTGTTCATTAAATGAATGGAGCCACTTAATTTTCACTTTAATATTTCAGATGCAGGCGCTTCTCACCAGGGCAGGTGTTGGGCAGCCGGTTGAGATTGAAACGTATCAAAGTTTTTTTCAAAAGTGAGATAATTCTGAAAATCTCACTTTTGAAAGGGTATTGTTTTTGGTTTTTTTGGCTTTAACTGTTCGTGGCTCATTTCTTGCCCTGGCGAGAAGCACATGCTTTTGCCAGATCCCCTCACAAATGTTAGCTTTGGTGAAATAGTGTTTTGTTAATTTCCAATATTAAAAATAAGTTGATGCAGCCTCCTCTCAGAAGAAATCCATCTAGACATTTGAGAAATTACTACATTTACCAAAATGTATAATAATATGTAAAAAAATAAATGTAATAAAATAAAATGTCAAAATATATTCAAAGTTATATAAATCTTTGCATATTCTGAGACCAGTGGTGAAAATACTTCTTTGAATCTTTTAGATTTCTAGTGCAGTAGTATAGTGAACCAAAACAGACCTAGAAGCAATAATTACTTAAAAACAAAAGATGAATTTGGGCTGAAATAGGGCTGGCACGTCATGGACGTTTATCCAAATTCCTCTGACCTAAATGTCATTAAACAGTTATGGCACTTGAAGACCAATAAATTCAAGCGTTCAGCAGTATCACAAGATACACTTATGAAATAATGTGAAAATAATTGTGAAATAATGATGGTATAGCACGAAGATTTTACACAAACTTGTGAAGTCCATGCTAGCTAGAGTACATGCTGTCATTATTGCAAAATACCAAATACTAGAAAAATGTAATGTATCAAAGTATTTTTCTCTTTCAATAGGTCATGCTGGTTAAAATAATTAGTGGTCATAAAACTTTTATTAAATTCGATCCAAATGCGAAATAGAAGCATTTTTACTAGTGCTCGCTACTGGTAGATGTTTATCCCCTGAGTGAGCGAGAAAGTGAGAATGGTAACAGTAAAAGTATAAAAATAATATTGATTTATCCTCTTTACCACATTCATTCTGTTAGTTTTAAATTGCCTTGGAGTCTTGGGGGGAGACTTCATTTTGAAAACATGGAAGCTCATTTCGTAGTTGGATTTGGAACCATTTATTATCAAACAAACACAATATTGCATCATGTCGTGCGCAGTCCAAGCCTAAAGCTGTATTTATCAATTGCACTATGCTGTAATACTCTAGTGAATTATTTGTGTAGTGATTTTTTAGCCAAACAAATTTGGCATTTCAGCATAGTTTGCTTTCATGAGCTTGGACTTGCAGTTTCTGCTGGGGAATGCTTATTTTTGAATGGACATTGACAGTCTACTGAGCTGCCGTTATAGACTTTTAGCGCTGGGCCATGCAGATCTGGGTGCAAGCATACCTGTTTGTTTGAGCTAATTGTTTTCCATAGTAGTTATGCTTGGCTGTATTTGTGTCTTGCAGCATGTAGTGTGAATTATGAGCGTTTTCAGTGCAGCTGTCTTCAGATACAGTGCTTTTGGACCAAACAGTCAGTCGTAATAAATTGCAGCAGTAATGTTCAACATTTTGACAAATATGTCATCGTGCAAACCTCCAATACGTGGAACTCGGGGTGAAATATTTGTAGCAAAGTATTGTAGAAGGTTAATTTTGTTGTTTTGAGTTGTTCTTTTTATATAGTCTGCATTATAATTATGATTATGTTGACTAGGATTGCACAGTGGTTTTCTGTCAAATCTGCAACAGGTTAAACACGAAATATTATGTCACGATATCACATCACCAAGTGTCCTTAATATTTTAGCAATTTATGTAAGTAGGGGTATAATGATGCACCCTGCTTGATTCAATTTTTTTTTTTAACGATTATCGTTCTTGCATTCTATGAGACATCTTATTCCTTTCTAAAGTGTAAGCATTTTCAAACAATGCATGCTTTCTTGCACAGTGTGGTACCTCAGTTAATTGATTGAGAACCGAATATGACAACTACTACGAATACCGAGCAAATATTTCCCTCGAGGAATAATATAAATTGAATCTGTTCCAGACCCCTTGCCAAATCCGCACTGTATAAGGCAGTAATGGAGTTGTATTGTACAGCTGCAACGTGACGGGTGGGTGGTACATTTACGTAACCCTTTGAAGGAGAAGAGTTTTGGATTAGTCTCTTGACCCTCCGAATGAGCAGGATATTCAGGGGGAAATGAAATGTTGTACTTTGCTTTGTTCCAGCTAGTTCAAGTACAGTGCTTCCAATAAGATACGAATGTAATACTACATTGTAATGTAATAATGTAATGTAATACTAAAACAACATTGAAAAAGAGCTTTAGACTTATACCTTGTTAATCATACCTGCTTTAGTAGCTTAAATTTCTTGGCCATGATGCACCTTAATGTTAACAACGGCTTCTTATTACAATTCACATGCATGCCTGAAGCTCTGCCTTCTGTTGGCTGATGCATTGGTACCTTAAATATCTGCCAAAAATGCTCTTACTGAGAACAGTGCAGTGACGAACAGAACGTACAAAAGTGTCCTTGTGAACACAGCCACGCAAGGTGAAGCCTTAAAGAATATGTTGTCAAAAGCAAAGTCTGCCACTGTCAGGTTCAACACTGGATTTCACTGCTTACTTTGCATAAGCATCCATTTAATTCATTCATTATTTTCCCCCTCTATCTCTCTCATCTGTCTTTGCCTGTCACCATTATTTATTCCTTTCCTTCAGCCTTCCTCTCTGTACCTCTCCTCATCTCTCTCTGTTACGTAATTAATGGTGTGTTTGATTGACAGGACACAAACTTGGACACTTGAGTCCCTTGGGATTTGCAGTGTGGCACAACCCAAAATAGACATTGAGGCAGCAGAGCTGCTCTCTGCTTTAGAATACTCTGGAAATAAAAGCATAGAACAAGATGCTGCTTTTCTCTCTTTTAACAATTTGCAGTGGATTCTTTAGCAAATCCTTGATATGAAATAAAGCTCATAAAGCTTAAGCTTCAGGTGTTGTTGAATGCAAATGTTGTGTATAATTATTATTTTGTGTATCACACATTTGACCCTGTGAAGGTTTAACATATTATGCAGCTGTCATGCTACCAAACGGAAGCTGACTCAAAAGTTCTGGGCATAGGAAGCAATGTCACAGTTGTAAAACGTGTGTGTGTGTGTGTGTGTGTGTGTGTGTGTGTGTGTGTGTGTGTGTGTGTGTGTGTGTGTGTGTGTGTGTGTGTGAGCGCAGCTGCAGCAGCAGTGATTTTTTTTTTATTATTTTTTTTAAAGAATGTCTTAAGAATGACTAAATTATTCATCATATTTGTTATACTAATTAATTCCCAGCAAACTTAAATGTTACTCTGTTTTATTATCTCCATTGTTTACTTCGGTCTGGAGCTGTACAGATCTTTGTCACTTAGTATTATTACCGAGCATTAATTAATAAATCATTATTTTGAAATCTTGATTTTGAAGACTTTGTTTGCCATAAAGGTAAATGAATGTGAACCAGTAATTAATACAGCATGTGATTGCATTCACTAGCAGCTTAACATCGATGTTCCCATACACAACACAAGCATCCAACTTTGTGTGTAGTACCGGCTTCTCTTTAGAAGCACATTAAGTATGTAAGTAAATGATTTTAGCGTTAATTATTTATATAAAATGTAAAATCACAGACTTCCATAGGATTTGCCCATATTTTAAGTCTAATCACGACACTGTGGATGATATTTAAAAAACGGTGCTTTTACTCTTTGTTCTTTCTTCCGTTCTTTCTGTCTTTCTTTACATTAATATCAACCTGCAATCAACAGCTACTGATTGGAGAGCAGGAAGACTTGCTTTTTGCTCACCGTTCTCACAGTCGGGTTTAATTAATTAAGGAAGTGGAAATCATAGTCATGATTCCCATCCTACCTCCTCATTCCTCTTGCTCTGACATGTCAGCACGTTTACACATGCACCTCCCTTTTCTATCCGGAGCAGACTGCAGCTGTCTTGAGCAAAATTTGCAGACTATTTATAAGCCTTCTTTAGGTCAGCCTGTCCCTATGCATATTGGGTGTTTTGATTGATTCCTTTCTTTCTTTCCCTATTGTTAGTGTGTTCATCTGAAGACCTTGGCTAGCATCGGAGGAGAGCTTGCTGGGTACTTGACTTGCTGGTGTGTTGCTAAGTGACTGGACAGCGAGGCAGGGAGACATGAAAAGCAAAAGGGAACGGGAGGGAGGAAGGGAGAGCGAGTGGCTCTTGCCTCACCAAGGTTTAAAAAAGTACCCCCCCCTCCCCACAACCCAATCCCTCCCCCGCCTCCCTCTAGTCTCCTTCTCCCTTTGCTCTTCATATCTCTCTGACCCCGTTGCGAGGTTGATCTTTTGTTTTGTGTTAAAAGGATGATGGCTGTTATAATACAGTGTTTGAGCTTATAGATTGTGCTCTCTCTCTCTCTCTTGCTTTGATCCGATCTGCTGTAGGGAGTGACATTACCTCCCTTCAGGATCTGCAACATTCGTTCATCCTGCCTGCAAACTGTGTTCTTGCACGGAAGCACAAGGGGTAAACCAGTGACAAGTCCTGTTTATGTGCATGTCCCATGCATTTAGCTCCTCTGTCCTTTCTCTTCAAGTTGCTGTCACTGTGCTAAAACATAGCCTGCAAGCTGTTTTAATCTTCATTCTGCAAAACGGAAGCAAACAAATGTGCTGTCCTTAGCAGCGTGCATAGAGGGAGTCATGTCCTCAGGCTTGTGGGGTTGCAAATGAGACACTGGTGCCATCCATGGATGCTCTGAGCATATTAACGCTCCCCGCTTTGCGGTCTCTCTCTCGCTCTCTCTCACACACACACATACTTGCTTCTTTTTCACTCTCATTCACCCTTGCCTCGTTCTTTTGGGTTTGTTTGTAAGTTTAGTGCCTGCTGCTTTTCATTTATCTTTTTAGCAATATCTGAAGCAGCATTGTTCCTACATGAATTACTAAAAATGATTCTTAATTGAGAATAGTGAACAGAAGTACATGGTGCAGGCTGCACTGTGAGGTTCTTTATAGTAACACGATGAATATTAAGTTCAATTTATAAAGTTCCTTTTACAAACCCAGTGACACTCTCTGAAGGAAGGGATAAAAACTGTTGGAGGTTAGGCTTTCCTGACAGTGCCATCACAACTTATTCATTTTAGCACAATGAGCAGTGAAGTACAGGTACGCGCCATTTCACGACCCCATTACGTTATGTGAAGCATGTAACTGATTAAAGCAGTCATTGTCTGTAGTGATACCATATTGATGTAGTTTTTATGGTACTGTAATGTAAATATAGAGGGCATTTTACCAAAATGTACCAAATTATCAAAATACGTAACACCTTACCTCTTTAGCCATAGGCATACATTAATGATCAAAGACATTTAGAATTGAATCAATGTTCATGAAAATTAATAAAAGAAATATTTAAACAAATTAAAGTATGACAAGTTTGATCATTTTCACATCTTCCATCGATTTAATTTCCTATTATGTGTTTAATTTCTAAAACCTTAGCTGCAAGTCGAATTATTCTCCTACCTGGTCAGACCAAAAGCAAAACCAAATCAGTAGTCTTACATACTGTTAAAATTGTAATGTCCTAGATTAAGCAGATAAGAAAATGTGGAAAAAAAAGAAATTGAATGTGCTAAAGATGGCTGTGTCATGTGCACTGCAAAGCACGCACAACAATTTCTACCTTCATTAAGTGGGCTGAACAAAATTAAACTTCTCTATTTTTTATTGATTATCTGGAAATGTTTTTTAATGTTAATTTAGCCGTGTGTCTGTGTGTGTCTGTGTGTGTGTCTGTGTGTGTGTGTCTGTGTGTGTGTGTCTGTGTGTGTGTGTCTGTGTGTGTGTGT
>JAUZSV010270708.1:0-12099 GCA_034780495.1 Parotocinclus cesarpintoi
ATACAGGTGCGTAAATTAAAAGACAAACCAATAGAACGCCGCGATAAATCAAAGCAAACGCCATGACAGACGAAGGGAGAAAACGGAAACACAACACTAAGGGGTCGGGGTAAAATAACACCGCGGCGAGCAACGCAAGCCCTGACAGGGTCTGAAGTATTTAAAAGTTGTTCTGCCTGAATTGGTACCATGTCTTTCACTACGTATTTGGTGACATTTATCATGTTTAGCCATCTGTTGCTTTTCTTGTCGTAAGTAAATTTTTGCAGATTGATTGAACTAAGGTCGCTGAGTGTGTTTTTGTGTTGGTACCTTGGTTGGTGTAAGGATTTAATGGACAGCTGACACCCAGTGTTTGTCGTAATCTTCATATTCTGCACAGTGGTTAGTTCACAGACGCTGAGAAGTTAGTTGCTAAATCGTCTGTAACAGCAGCCCATTATCAACATGGTTTGCAGATGACCATTTTTAGAGCAACAGCCATCTTTTTAAAGCCAAACAGCCTCTGTTAGTGAGGACCAGCCATATTTAGCAAATAAATCTTCCAGCATAGACTGTGAGGCAGGTGGTGTCTCTATTTTGTCTCCTGGCAGAGTTTGTTGACTCATTTTGAACTTCATGTGCTTTTAGGTAGAACACTGGCTTGATTTGTGATGCACATGTAGTGGTCTGTCTTATCTGCCTACGTGATGCAGTGAAAACGTGAACATTTAAGGCATGTTTATGACTATTTATGCAGATTAATGCTGGCTTGCAGATCGTTAACACATCAATTAAGCTATTACTCGTCATGGTCCGGTTCAGAATATTTCCAGCGAGGGACTGCTGATATTGCTAGAAATCAACCAAAGACTTTTTCCACCTTTGATGTCTTAATAGAAATGGAATAGCAATGGTAGTAGTATGTTAATTGTTTCCACCTGCCTTCCACTTCGTAGGTCTTGACACCTGAAGAGCTCGTCCAGGCCCAGCGTGCCGTCGCCTTCGGCTGCATCAAGTATGCAGACTTGTCCCACAATCGCATCAACGACTACGTCTTCTCCTTCGACAAAATGCTGGATGACAGGGGCAACACGGCGGCCTACCTGCTCTACGCATTTACCCGCATCAGGTGAGCAGCACACGCTGGGAATCGATAAACGTACGCTGGGAGTGTGGGCTGCATTGATTCCTGAGCTAGCAAGAAAGTAGCACTCCCACTAGGGCTGCTTGATGAACCCTGTCCAAATCAATAGCTCTTGCGGAGTACCTAGTTTGTGCTCTGTGACAGTTTCTGGCCAGTTTCAGTCGTAAATGTGTAAGCTGTGAGTGCGTGGTTGTGGGGCTCAACAATGGGAAAAGTAGAGGTGACTGTGGTTGCAGGATGGGATGCGTTTACTGGGGAGGTTTAGTTTTGTCTGCTAATAATAGATTTAGTCATGTGAGATGCACCCAGTTTGGTGTGCATCAACAAAAATGCATTGCCTTTCTTAGGCGTTGTTTTGACATACCAATCGTTACTTGTACTGCCTATTTAAACCAGGGCTTAATTAGAATGGTATTCCCATTCACACCCCAAAATAAACCTTAACTCACAAAAATTGCCAGAGACTTAGGATGTTTTGAACCTATACTGAACTTTCTTTACCTGTAGCGTACAGCCGGAGATTTCACAACAATGAACTCGAGAAGTCTAATCTAAAGTCATACCTTGGCACTCGACCACCTTTGTGAAATCACCAAATTCTGACGTGAACAAAATTGTCTCCGCCTTTTTTATTTTTATTTGTGACTCTTGTATTAGACGTAAAACATGGGATCACGATTGAGTGCTGCAATAGCTTTTTCTAAGTGCAGATCTCTCCTGCTTTTCCATTTTGATTTGTTTGTTTATTTATTTATTTACTTTGCATCTAAAGTACTGTCATCCAAAATGAAATGTTCTTAATTTTTGTATACACACAGTGTCAGTTAAACTCCAGAGTTTACGATGCTTTAATTTTATTTTGGATTTTTTGGACTGTATCCCCATTTGTAAATTTAGATGCACCTGGGAAAAAACTCAATGAATTTTCTGGGGATATGGAAAGCCTATGCAGCTGTTCAGTCAATTTACAGGGACGTTAGCGGCTCTGCAGTCACTTGAGCTCACACTCGTACTGTCCTGACTTCCCTATTAGGGGGATGGCTGAATGTCGTCCAACTAATGTTGTTTACGTTCACACGTAATATCTGGGTTACTGTGCAGGTGTGAACGGGACTTTAGTGAGTAATAAAAACCCAAACACTCCAGTTACAACAGTGGTTATGGCAAAGTCAGTGAATATCTTGAACTTTTTGTTCATTGTCTTAAAATAACTTAACATGGTGTCTGCAGGCAACAATCGTAAATGTACACTAAACAGACAACAGTTTGTGGACACCCAAACGAGTAAATCCCACACATATATATTATTAAAGAGTTTCCCCCAACTTTGCTTTTACAAAAATACTCGTTGTTCTTAAAAGGGCTTTCCATTAAATTTTGGAAGATGACTGTGAGGCCAGCTTCTGTTATTAGACAATAACCCTGACACACTTTTGGCATTCCAGTACAAGGTGTCGTTTTGGGATTTAGGTCAAAGTTCTGTCCAAGCCAGTCATATTTTCTCAACATGGCAATTTTTTTTTTCAGGACATTAAGTTGATGAACTGAATTTGTTAGAAGCATAAACTTTAAATGATGTCATATTGAGAGTCACTGGGTTATCAGTACAATCCATTCTACTGCCACTGTTTGTCTATGGAGAATCCAGAAATGTTTACTTTGTGTTATGAATGTGTTACAATATACAGAACAGCAGCCTAGAAGGGGCGTCCATAAACCATTATCTGTACAGTGTATTTCCAAATATTTTAATGCGCCGTTACCAAGACGATTAATTTGTAATATAAGAAAGTACAAATAATACTAGTGAATTTGGGAAGGTGGAACAACTTTGGCACAGAATATTTCTCGTCAGCATGGTTTTAAATGTACAGTATATAAGAATTACACACAGTTAGTGGCCATGCTGGGATTCATATTGTTGTCTCTGGAGCTGTGAGGCAACAGTGCTACTCACTAAGCTTTAATGTAAATGTTATAAAGTTGACATACAGCTTTAATGACTGCCCAGTCAATGCCTGCTCACTCTGATCGACTGAGATCTTTGCAACTATCATAAATTATAATAGGAAATAATAATGTCTGTTAACCTAGTACACTGTGGAAAAAAATCAATGCTGTTTTAGTGCACCAAAACAGTCAAGCAATGCTGGCGCTCCACAATCAGAGTTGGGAGTTTGAGCAGTTGTTCGTCATTCATGTGCATGTGTGTACAACTACTGGTCATGTGCCTTTTTTCTCATTAGCTCACATTTGGCCAATAGGCTTTTTTTGTTTGGAAAACTTTCCACCACTTATTAGGGCTGCCATGATTAGTCGACTAGTCACGACTATATTATTATTATTATTATTATTAGTATTATTTATTTTTTTATTTTTTATACTTTGTTTTTCTCTCCAAACTGCTGCGTCTGCCTTTCTGACCTTGACGCACATGCGCAGTAGTGGAAACCGGTGTAGGCAGTGGACGACATCCCAGGACGTTATACAGACAGGCTCTGGTATCATGGCTACCTGACTACGGAACTCAAAAGTGTGGGACCGCTTTAAGAAAGCGAAAGAGAAAAGCGGGCAATGCAATGTCTGCAAGGCAGAACTTGCCTTCCACAGCGGCACAACCACTGTGCACGAGCACCTGAAAAGGAACCGTGTTGTGGCTGATTGTGACAATGATGAAGAGGGACCATCATCTCGGTCCCTCTAAGCTAAATTGCTAGTTAGCTGCTAAAATTAGCCTAAACAGAGCGTTAACTTAGTATTTACTCATCTTGATAGCTGTAAAAGTTAACATTCGCGATGGCGATTTGTTTCATTAGCCTTAGCACGCATTCATGTGTTTTCTGTAACGTTATAACAGTGATGTGTTTAAATAGGAATGCTAATGTTTTCTAACGTTGCGTTTCAGTAGTTCATTTGTTTAATGAACTATGATTTTAATTGTTTTTATTTTTAGTTAGCATTTAGCTAAAATCTAATGATGGTTATATAATAGCTGCTGCATTCTAGTGCGATAAGCTGTATGTTTTACATTCAATTAACGTATGATCCGATTAGTCGACTAATAAAAATAATTGTTTGTGGCAGCCCTAGTGTAAACACTATTGTTAGTAAAGTGGTCTACTGTACAATTTGAAAAAGGTACACTCAAAAAGTTTGAAGTACAAAGTGTTGTAGTACAGCACTGTTCAAAAGTCTTGGGCCATCATTAGATGTGTTATATAATACTGGACCCAAAATCTTAAATTCATCACTTCATAATAGCCCCACTTATTTACCATTTCAATCTATACGCTTTAGCATCTCTTAGACTTTTCAGCATTTTCACCCAGTACAGCTTTCCTAAAAAGTTAAAGAAAACGGGTTTTTTTGGTCCCAAAAGACCATTACTGAGTTGTAAAAGTGTCACCATAACATTACACCATTGCTAAAACAAATGCTATGTCTAATCTAATGGTGGTCTAAAACTTTTGGCCAGTACTGAATGTTGCAGTGTAGTGTTTTATATGCTGGGGCACATTTAAGTACTAAAAGAGCTGCTCACATTTCCAGCCCTGCTACTTTAGGTATGGTATTTTTCCGGAAGTGTTTAATAAAATTTCTCTCATTACAGGAAGCAAAATTACAAATCTCTAATTATTTGTTTGAATGGGTTTTAATTTCAGGTTTTCAATGGGTATGGAGAAAATGTTTCAAAAAAGATAAAGCTTGTGAATCAAGTGATACAACATCCAGTATCTAAGGACAGTGTCCACACCTTATTCTTTGAAGATGAATGGGGAGTCGATGTTCGCTAAAATACATGCTATAGAAAAGCAATTGACAAAGATGTTAACTCTTCTCAAGTTTACCTACAAGAAAGAGAAAATGAATACCTGAGGCAGGCAGTCTGGACGTGATTCAAAGATGACCAGTAGCACTCCAATGGGGACAGTAATCTGTTCCAGCTCCAGGTTGTTGGCCACGCGGGTCCTGCGCAGAACTCGTCCCACACTGTCTTGAGAGGATACAGCAATCTGCCGCAATCCAATGGCCAGACTACTCAGCTTAGACGCTGACAAATTCAGCCGTTTCAGCATGGCAGTAGGCATTCGCCCTAATGAAAGAGAAAGAAGCATCAGCCCATAAAATATAAAGGGTTTTCGATTCACTGCACATGCATGTCATGGGTCAATTAGTTTAAATACCTCTATTCACGGCTACTTCCATATCCTTCTTATTGGCAGACTGAATTATCTCTCTCCTCTCAGTCAGAAGGTCAGCCATGGCATAAATGATCTCACTCCTCTGTGACAGGAGGCATCACATTGTTAAAGAGAACATTACTACCTGTACAAGGCACACGGTCATGTGTTTTTTTTAATTTGTAGAATGATTCCACCAATATATCCTTAGTGTGCCTTGGCTGCTTGAATCCTGCCATAGACAGCTGACTTACAAAGCTTGTTATAATCCTTGTCATTATCTATAATACTCTACACAATATTTAGCTTGCAGATAGTGGATTTTTATGTTGAGCTGTCAATAATAGCAACGGATTATCAAAATAATTAACAGATTTCTCTATTTTATGCAATATCCATTTTTTCAAAGTCAAACTACCTCCAATTTTGAGTTTTGACCACAATGCCATCAGACAACATTTACCTCTAACGCTGACAGCAATCCAAGGGTACATTGTCCGACATTAATACCCAAACCAAAATAATGCAGTACCTTCATGTTAATTAACATTTTTGAGGCAAGCTTTAGGAAGCTTTTAACTTTTACCGATATAATGTAGCTGAAGATAAATAATTATGGACTTGCCTGTTCAGGGAGAAGGGAGGCCAGTGTCCTTCCTGCAGTACGTGCCATTTCTGTCTGCTGCTCTACTGTAGGTCCTGTAACATTTGAAACATCAAGAGAAACATTAAGAATATTACCTAAAAGATGAAACCAGAGTGGTAATATGTGGTATGAGATACAACTTGTAAAGCTGGTAAAGCTAGGGAAAAGAGTTCATCTTAAGCTCTCTCTGCATTATTTCTAGTTATTCAGTTTTTGCATAAATAGTAGGTGCAATCATTCATCTTTCACATGTCCCTATTCTTACAGTAGCTGTACTTGCATTTTCTTTTTTCACCTTCTTGTGGACAGTTTTTCTTAATTCCATCACAGAGTATAGAACCAATCAATCCAGAAAAGATTCACATACCAGCAGGCTTGACCTCTGAAAAGAAGGTGCCCACTTTCTTGCCCTCTACAATGTCAGTAATGACATGGCCTGTGACTTTAGGATCAGTGCCATTAGCAATGACTACAGATGTACCTCCCTGAAGAGCCCAAAGAGCAGCCTTCACCTGTAGAGCGTGAGATATAAGCATAAATCACTCACTCAGTCTTTTACGCAGTCAACACTAAAAATGGAGAAAAGAGTCTTACCTTAGCTTCCATTCCTCCAATCCCAACCCTGGATTTGGTGCCAAATGTAATGGACTGCTGATCACCAGGGTAGAAAATGTCAATAAGCTTGGCATCATCAGATCCTGGAGGGCTGTCATAAAGACCTTTGAGAGGTAGTGGCAGAAGATATGCTAATCACAATTCCAGAAATTGCAAGCAAAATTATCTTTGAATTCAGCCATACAAAAAATCCTCTTTCAAAGATCTTTTAATTTAGATTTAATTTAGTACAATTGCAATTATTTATAATCAATATACACAAACAATACACAGACACACACATTCTATAAAGGTCCTCTCAGCCTTGTCGTGTGTATGTATACACACAAACAAACACACGCTAAAATATTTGCCTAGATACAGAATGAGGGGGAGACTTGATTGCCACGACTGTGTGCCATAGCAGTTATAATTTCTAATAATTGATTAAACTGTGCTCCTAAATGTACAGTCGATTCCGGTTAATTGGACCACATTGGGACGCGATCGTTTTGGTCCTAATACCTGGTCTGATAAAACAAACGTGATATGTAACAGATTAAATGTTTATTAAACCTTTTTTGTGTGATTTACATATATAGCAAGCGTGTTCACCTCCCGCTGGTTTTGCTCTTGTCAACACGACTTTTCAGATTTCCTGACCTTTGAAAAAGCATAAATTCTCCCGGAGAGCACAGGAATCCTCCCATATCTCGCTGATCTGCTTTTGCTGTGGCTAAGGGGCGACTTGTGGCTTCTTTTTTGTAGTAAATGGAAATGTTAGGCAAAGACCTGTAGATGGCAGTAGAGGGCTGGGGAGAAACTCAGGCGAAAGGCAAAGAGTTTTTTCACGGATATTACATACTGTACACATTCTTTAGACCGATTAAGAGGAATTTTGGTTCAAATAAGCGAATAACATTACACGTATATAATAGGATTTGTTTCGGTTTGGTCCAAATAAGCGGCTGGTCCCATTAACCGGAATCGACTGTATATAAATGATTACAGGTGTGGTTTTGCCACAAGAGGGTGCCAAATTGTTGAAAGGGACCGAAGCAAGCCTCCCCAGTGTAACGGATTTACGGGACCCCATCATTTGTTTTCTTTTCCATCCATATGTTCATGTTTAATCCATCATGTCATTCTGTCTCATTTTTCCAAAGCGTTGGAGGTCATTGACTGCAGCTCTCAAGTCTCATTATTGGTAAATATTCATCTGTGACCTTTCATCCTCGTCCTGTCATTTTCCCTTTCATTTCTGCTGTAATCAGTCGGCAATTTTGTAGTCTCCTTTTAGAAATTGTGCAACACGTTAAATACCAGTTTCCGGTTGACTTGCTGCTGAATATATCCCTGACCCGTTGTTAGATCTGTGTGTGGTCATAGTATTGTGGCTCGCAGCTATAAATGTGCATGCATGGCGAGTGAGAGTGAGTCAGAGTGAGGAGATCTTTTTTTTTAACGTTAAACTTTTTTCGGTCAGCTGCTTGCGATGGAAAGGTGGAAGTGCACACCGAGAGAAGGGGGGTCATATACAGTCCGTCCTGGCCTCTCAACTACCCAGCTGGGGTCAACTGCTCCTGGAACATTCAGGGAAATCACGGAGAAGTCATCACTATAAGGTAGCACCCATAGTCAAACGTTCTCTGTTTTCTGTTAAGTATCTGCACAGAGGTATGAACATCAAACCTAAAGAATTTGGTCCATAAGAAAAACGTACAAATACAATTAGCTTGCAGCTTCAAATGATCCAGAAATGAATCTGGCTAATTGAATGTTTTACACAGATAGATGTGCTTACAGGTCACAAAAAATGTGGAGTACTATAACCTGGTCTTGATCTCGTCTTGGTCCCGGTCTTGACAAGGACTCAAGTACTAAATTATTTTAAAAGGACTCAGACTCGGACAATGTGTCCTGGACCATAGCAGTCATGGCTAGAGAGCTCTAGAGAGGAGACCTTAACCCAGTTAAGATTGGTCTGAACCGTGACTCAGACCAGGCCCTTTTAAAGTACGACCTATAGACCTTCTTTCACAACTTTGTGCACTCTTTTTTTTCCCCTCAAAATTGTCTGCAGCTTTCACAGCTTTGATGTGGAGGAGTCAGGAGGATGCAGGGGTGACTGGCTGCTGCTTAGCCCCTTGCTGAAGGAAGAGCATCGTGTATGTGGCTCGGCCCTTCCTCCTCCCTTCATCTCGTCTAGAGAGGTGTGGCTCCACTTCCACTCTCAGGTGAACAGCTCTGGGCTAGCCCAGGGCTTTCGGCTCTCCTACATACGCAGTAAGTGAAGTTTTTCATCTTATCATGCTTATCATGCTGTTGTTTTTTCTGCTTACCTCACACCTTGTTAAGCTGTTTTGTGTTATCCTGCATTTAGGATTTGAATAAATGAAAGCAATTAACTCTGTAACAGGGGTCTGTCAGCCAGAGAGGATCCAGGTTGGATGTGCCATGTTTGTACAGATTTTTCTCTCCGCCTCTCTCACTCTGTTCCTGTAGGTCGCCTGGGCGAGAGCAGCTGCGAGAGCGATGAATATCTTTGCGGAAATGGCAAGTGTGTGCCACGTTTATGGCGCTGCAACAGCCTTGACGAATGTGGAGACAACACCGATGAGAGGACCTGCGTCCCTCCACCTACACCTGCGCGTTCCAGCTTGTGCCCACAAGGCACCCTGCAGTGTAGCCTTACCCAGTCTACCCGGTGCCTGCCCTTGACGCTGCGCTGTAACGGGATGCCCGACTGCCCAGACGGCTCGGATGAAGCCCAGTGTCCCGATATGGTTTGCGGGAAACGCCTGGCCAACTTCTACGGCATGTTTGCCTCACCCGATTTCTTCCGGCCAAATCGGAGCGCGGGGACGGACTTGTACTGCACCTGGTTTCTGGACACACAGGCAAGCCAAATTTCTGACCCTTAGTTGACTGCTGCAGGTGATACACTTGCACCAGAGCCACACATTACCATGTTTTTGCTATGCTGGTTAAGAATGAAGTATTAAGAATGATAGCTATTAAATCTTTGGTAGTCTGTTCCACCATAAAATATCGTCAATTATTCCTTACCCATGCATGCTTCCAAGGACCCAAAGCCGTTGCTGCTGCGTTTGGACCTACAGCTGGGTGCGGGTGACTCCGTGCGAGTGTACGACGGTCTGGGAGAGAGGGCCGAGCGCCTCCTGCAGAGTCTAACGCATCACAACAATCAGCGCTCGGCCGTGCTGGAGTCCTCCCAGGGCCAGATGAGTGTGCTGTATCATGCCAAGCCACATAGCCAAGGGCATGGCTTCAATGCGTCGTACCAGGTGTGTTACACTAACACAAGCACAGTCTCGGCTGGTGCAGCGGCACGTTATAGAACAGTTTCCAACTCCAGGATTTCACACGCTTAAATAGCCTACAGTGTAGCTGGCGCTCATTCACACTGATTTTAAGTAAGAACATTCCGTGAAACATAAACACTATAATCTATAATGGTGACTTGAGTTAGGTCTTTAAGCAATGCCCTTAACCCACCATTGCTTGAACTGTAAAACTAGATGAGTTGTAAGTCGCTCTGGATAAGGGCGTCTGCTAAATGCTGGAAATGTAAATGTAAGTTTTGTCCCTCTCCCTGTCTCAACCCCTCAACCCCAGGTAAAGGGTTACTGTTTCCCAGGCGAGTTCCCCTGTGGCCCGGATGAGGGCTGTTACTCTCAGCATCAGCGCTGCGACGGCTACTGGCACTGCCCGGGAGGTCGGGACGAGGAGGGATGTGCGCTGTGCCCGACAGGCGAGTACCCTTGCCAAGGTGCCCGAGGTGCCTGCTACCCAGCTTCAGAGCGCTGCGACAACCAGAAACAATGCCCGGACGGCTCGGATGAGAAGAACTGCTTCAGCTGCCAGCCGGGCACCTTCCACTGCGAGACCAACCTGTGCATCCTCGAGACGTGGCGTTGCGACGGGCAGGAGGACTGCGCCGACGGCAGCGACGAGCACGAGTGCCCGGCCGCCATGCCGCGCAAGGTGATCACGGCCGCGCTGATCGGCAGTTTGGCGTGCGGCCTGCTGCTCGTCATCGCCCTGGGCTGCGCCTTTAAACTGTACTCACTACGAACGAGAGAGTACCGGTGAGAATTCTCTCTGGCTCGTACACGCTCTCGCACCGTACTGCGTTCCGTTCCGTGCTCATGGATTGTTTTTGTTGCTTAACGCACTCGCATTCTGTCTGTCTCTGTTCTTACATCGTTCCTCTCCCTTTTTCTCATTAAGTGCTGTCTCACGTTTAAACACACCTGCACACACTCGCGCCTTCCCTTGTTGCCTGCTATCACACTGACTCCTGTCTGTACAAACCCTTCTCAGAGCTTTCGAAACACAGATGACCCAGCTGGAGGCGGAGTTCATTCAAAGAGAAGCCCCGCCCTCATACGGTCAGCTGATTGCTCAGGGTCTCATCCCTCCCGTGGAGGACTTTCCTGCTTACAATCCCGCACAGGTAAGTAAGCCGAAAGTATGTGGACGTTTCATATGTCCTGTGCTGTCCATGCTATCCTTATATAATATAATGGGATATCCTAATATTCCCTGCTGGGAAGTTTTTTTTGTAGATTTTTGGTCCAGCTCACCATTATGTATTCTGATAGGTGGGATTTTTCTGTTTACTTTATTACCTTCCACTTATTTGTTCACTACTGGCCATGACCAACTACTTCTTTTCAGTAGCAGGTGGTGGACTTTACCTTGTCAGTTGGTACCTTGTCAGTTGGCACCCCGTTCAGCCAAGGGGCTGCTGGTAAAGCATTGGGGAGATGATCCTTGCCCAATCTTCCCTCAGACAGGGCCAGTTGTGTTTGTGTAGCGCAGGGCCAGGCCGGAGGCACAAATAACAAACACTGGTATCCAAAGTGGTCATGGAATGGCATGTGTGAAGCCCAGAATAATCAGCTAAGTGATTGTCTTTTCTCCAGAGTCCAATGGCAGTATGATTTATGCCACTCTAGTTGGTGCTCTGGAATGTGTGTTGTTCTCTGAGACGTGTGTCTGTGGAAACAGTTATTGTTCCGAGGTCGGTTCTGGAGGTTTTCACCTCACAGTCACAGCACTTGCAGTTAATTTACTGCATTAACTCTAATGATGGAACGGTGGAATTCTAAAACACAATAGCGCCGAACTGTTCAGTGAGTGTAATACCAACAGTTGTGTATGGAAAATCTGTAGCTATGTCATGTCATCAAGTTCTCGGCCAGCCTCTCGGCCAGCCTCCTGGGCACCATCTGGCTGTAGACACATGAATCAGATGTCCTCTCATTAGCGGTCGGCTTAGTAGCCAGCGTGACACTCCATTGTTTGTGCACTGCTCTCTTTTTGTCCACCCGTGTTAAAATTTCCATTCCCAGTCGTCTCTATGAGCCTTTCTGCCCAAGGGCATTGTTATGCATTACATTTACAGTATTTAGCAGACGCCCTTATCCAGAGCGACTTACAAAAGTCCTTTAAGACATCAGTAACATAATCCATTCTTAATAATAAGGAATCTAAACAAGAATACACTTCTGATACTGTATGGG
>JAUZSV010270799.1:0-12098 GCA_034780495.1 Parotocinclus cesarpintoi
AATATATTTTTGTTTAGGTTCCTGATTATTAGGAATGGATTGTGTTACTGATGTCTTAAAGCACTTTTGTAAGTCACTCTGGATAAGGGCATCTGCTAAATACTGTAAATGTAAATGTAATCCAACATAGCTGCTGAAACCACAAGACCACTCTTTTTCAGGCCAGGATAAAGGTGAAAAAGAATTTACTTTAGATTTGTTCCTGTTACTTTTTTTTCTTTCAGCACTGACTGAAAAGCTGCCCACCTCTGTTTCTCTCATCATTTATTTATTGTTGGAATACATGTATCTAGAGATAATCTATCTCTATCTATATATCTCCCACACTTAAGAAATTTCATATTTATACCTTATACTCAATTCTGCTTGTCTCTTTACCATATTTCTCCCATTTTAATCCTAAGTAAATTAAACCACAAGAGTTTCAATTTGTAATGTGCCTCAACAGCTGTGCACTCCACAGCTCTTATCAGGGGGTCCGATATTTTTAAACGTCCATGTCTACAGCTCAACCATGTAAATCAATAGCAATTTATCCAGCTTAATGTAGACAAACTGAGAAGGTCAGGGTGAAAAAAAAGTATTGAGAAAATGTCTGCCATAGCATCACTGGTTTACTTATTTACTAAAGTCTGACACATAATTACAGAACTTAATTGTTGTGAAAGGGCCATTGGTGTGCGTATATTATATGAGTTTTAAATAGTGCTAAGACTGTACCTTGTCATAACAATGTTAAATAATCCATGTTCAAATAGTTTCAGTGTAGACAAACCATATTGAAAACCGTTGACAGAATAATAATATCAGTAAACATTAATACAAAACATTGTAATCAAAAAACAATTCAAAATTCAAAGCCAAATAGTCTTAACAGGCAATCATAGGGATATGAGAGCATTGTTTTAGAGCTATTGGGGTCCTTAAATATGTGCTGTCCAAATATAAATAAGGTGTGAGTCTGACCCTCAGAGTGATAGCGGCTTCTGGTGGTCTGCAAAGGTTATGACTGGGTTTAGAACAATATCAGTGTAGTAATCGCCATTTTAAAACCATCCCACTTTCTGCAGCTTTTCTGCAGAACCATTTTAATATAATTGATGTTTGGGTGTCTAATTTGCAACCAACGGGCAGCACGAGCATAATAATGTTCTCAGGAAGACTGTCTGTTGCCAGACCTAGAGATCAGTAGCAGTATTCCTTTTCCTTTTACCTCATTGAAAATCATTTTGAGAAACAGAGTCGCATATGCTGACTTTGTTAACAATCCTAAGCTGCCTTTACATCTCATCAATTTGAGTGCTCAGCCTCAAAACAAACAGGATGAGGCTCAGTAAAATGCACCAGCAGTAATTACAGTGTCAGCTGCACACGTGTGACTAATGCAGGAGGAAAAAGCCCACACTTTGTCCTGAGAGAGCCTGCGATTCTTTAAAAAGTTCCAGGTGCTAAGTAGTTTATTGTCAAATGATGGAGCTCATGTTTCCAAATGTGGAAATATTGGTATTTAAATCTATTGTGGTCTGAGCTTAGCATCAGTTTGATGTTCATGACTCAGTGAAAGCGCAATAGAGGTGAGAGGAGATTATCCCTTCTCTGGGTGGCAGATAGACTGGCATGAGGATTTTTTTTTTTTCAGTTCAACCTGAACACTGAAGGTGTCGGCGTTCCTGAACCATCCCGCTGCCATTCTGATGAGCTTCATGACAGCAGCATCTGTCTTTGCATCTACATCTGTTTCCCCTTCTGAAACTTAGTTCTGTAAGTCTCTGGCTATAGCAACCGAGCAGATCCGATTAACAGGTGGGGAGGATGGGCTTGTCCTCAAATTCCACCATCCAGCTGGTGTATTTAAATCGAGGACTATGGTACAGGATAAATGCATGAGAGTACCATTTATTGCACTTTACTGTCTCTTTCTTTAAAGAAGGGTCATTTAGGAACCCCAAATTAAAGTCCATTAAGCTAAAGTGGAGTTACTTACAACAATTATCTTGTACATCTCTAAAGCAGGATGTTCTTATTGTAGTTTATATGTAAACACCTGCTCACATGTCCCCTTACAAAAACTTTCTTGACATCCAGTATAATTTGTGTTATTAAAATAATATTGATTACTTGTACATACTGAATACAGAACATGCAAATAAAACGTATGTTTTCCACATTAGAATTTAAGTATATTTTACATTTTTCAATTACAAGAATTGATATCAAACTGGTAATCATGGCAACAGCTCCTGATCAGATGATCATTTCTACCGCATTGTTAAAAAAGTAGTTTTATTTGAGGTTACTTTTTACTCTTACGCCAGCATGCTTTTTTAATTCATTTTTGGACCTGCAAAATCCAATTCAGGGTTGTGGGGAGTCAGGGCTAACTAGCAGCACAGGGCACAGGGTAGACACCCTACACATGATAGCATTTCAAAGTTGCTGCACATTTGTCGACTGCAAGCCCATGATCTCTTGTTCCACCACATCCAAAATGAACTCTATTAATTTGAGAGCTTGTGACTGTGGATGCCATTGGCACATTATACTGCTGGAATGGCCATCAGAAGATGATACACTGTGGTCATAAAAGGATGGATGTAGTCATTAACAAAAACTATGGCATTTAATTGATGGCAAAAATTTATGCGCCCACACCATGAAATCATGAGCAGTAACATGAACCAATGATACAAGGCAAGTCTTGTTTACACCAAATTCTGACCCAAGCAGAAATTGAGAGTCAACAAACCAGGCAATGTTTTTCCAACCTCCTGTTGTCAAGTTTTCCTAAGCACATTCTGACAAGAGTGACACGTTGCTGTAGTCCATCTGTTTCAAGGTTTGACATGTTGACATCTTCTGCGTACCTCGGTTGTAAAAAGTGATGTGTTATTGTTGCCTTTCTATCAGCTGTTGGCCTTTCTCCTCTGACCTTAGGCATACAGAAGGAATTTTCACCCAGAGAACCGAAGGATAATTTTTTTTGGACCATTCTTTGTAAACCCTACAGATTAATGTTAATTTCCTTAAACTGCCTCATCCCTTTTGGGACATAAGGCAAACCCTGCAGATGGTTTGCAAAAATCCCAGTAGAGCAGCAGTTTATTTAAATAAACAGTCACTTAAATAACCTTTCTTCCTCATTCTGTTGCTTGAACATCAGCAAATTGTCTTGACCATGTCGATATGCATAACTAAATTTAGTTGTTGCCATGTGATTGGCTGGTTAGATGTTTGCATTAATGGACAGTTAAACAGGTGTGCCTAATAGAGTCAATGAGTGTTATGACCTCTGTATTTTAGTTAATGACCATCTATCACTTTATTCCTGCTTACTCTGTCATTGTCTTATTGTAAAGTACCTTAAAATAACAATTTAAAATTATGTTCAAATTAAGTTTCCGTATTTCACTAAGATATGTTTGGTTTCCTGGCACTTTAATAACAGAAAACTATGTGTTCCACCTAGATAGATGTTTCTAGTCTCAGCTACTAGTTTCACCTAAGTCTGTTTCATGCAACTCATGCAAAAGATGCATGTTAAAATATAAATTTATTTTTCTGCTTGAAAAATTATTTGTTTTTAGCATTTTTTTGCTAAGTAATGCACCAAATGTTTGTTTGTTCTTCTGTTTATAAACCAAGGCTTCCATCCTTTAGAACCTAGTGTGCAGAAAACCAATAATAAATCCTTGGATCATGTAGTTAGCACTGTCACCAAACCCTGACTCCACGTGTGGAGTGTGCGTGAGATCCACATGTCCACGTGGGTTTTTTCCGAATGCTCTCATTTCCTTCCACATTGCAAAGACGTGTCAGTCTGTGTCCTAAATTGCCCCAATGTGAGAGGGTTTGACTACAACGACTATAATCTAGCTCCAGTCATGAATATAACCATTGACGCTGATGTGACATTAAATAAATACTGTACATGCAGAAATACATAACATAGCAAGTAATGCTAAATGTGGTATTGCACATACAGAGTCATTCAATGGAGTATTGAGCAACCAAAATGAACAGGATCAATGTGTCCTCCAGGTTGTGGAAAAACATAATTAGGACTTACATAACACCATTAAAGCTACTGTTGGAAAAATGAAACTATAGGTACTTTTTTAGCTTACACATTAACATTGTAATGTGATGGTAATTGAGCAATCACCATCAGTAAAATCTTTTGTTCTGCAGTAAATCTCCTGTATATTAAATTTACACGTTATGTACATTATAATGTAAAAATATAAACATAAAATACCACTGTCTGACTATGACTGATGCAAATGCACACTCTCCATTATTCATTCAATATCCTCATAAAATAGGTCACTGAAAGGGTTTTAAACAGTTTGAATCAAAGGCACTGTACGAATCATGCCTTTGCTTATCATCTTTTTCTCTTCATGCAGGTGATTGGTGTGTTTATCTGGTTCGGAGTGATCCCACCCCACACCATTGTGGACTACGAGGAGCTACGTCCACCTAACCCAGAGCTGGCACGTGGTATCCTGAAGTGTGACATGTCTGACCTCTCGCTCATCTGCTGTCTGAGCTACAGCATCGTGCTGATGGTGACATGCACTGTCTATGCTGTCAAAAGCAGGGGTGTCCCTGAGACCTTCAACGAGGCCAAACCCATTGGATTCACTATGTATACCACCTGCATAGTGTGGCTGGCCTTTGTACCCATCTTCTTTGGTACTGCTCAGTCCTCGGAGAAGGTGAGCAAGAAAACAAGAGATAATAACAGATGCTGTTATTTTGATGGTCCTGTAGGGCTAAATTGATGTAAATGTAATCAAGTGATGAAACGTCACCTTGAGCTGCAACCCAAATCAGTATAGAACATGCACATAAAAACAGTGTGTATTACATTTACTTTAACTTTTTTATTTGCATTCACTATGAACCAAATATGTTTCATGTCTTGTGTGGTCAACTTCAGTTAATTATCATCTATTCTTGCAGGCCTGCAACACAAAAAAACTGACAGGGCAATTTAGGACTAGTAATGAAGTTTAAAAAACAATGTGATTTCAAACAGGTGATTATAATCATGATTTGGTACAAAAGCAGTAACCATAAAAGGGCAGAGAATCTCCAGTTTGTCAACAAATGTGTGAGAAAATGTTTTAAATGATTAAAGGCAATGTTCTTTAAAAAGCTATTAAAAGGAATTTGCATACATATCCATCTACAGAGCATGATATTATTAAATGAATCAATGCAAAGTTATATCAGTTAGTAAAGGCAGTGTCAGTCAAAGTGTAATTTACACTTTTGAGACAGGAGCATTAATGCAGAAAAGTAAATTTTAGACATTCAAGATGATAGTCTCCAGACTTGTCCATGCATTTTTTAACATTGCGAAACCACATGCTGTAAATATTACAAAGGCATGGCTGTGGAAGATGAGGGTACAGGTACTGTACTGATCTGCCTACAGTCCTGACCTGTCCCCAATAAAAAATGTGTGGAGAATGTTGAAACAAAAAACAATGACAACAATGACGATCCATACTATTGCAAACCTAAAGATCTATTTGTGTGAAGAATAGGACAAAAGAACATCTGAAAAAACATTGCTCTGTGGTAAAAAGTGTTAAGTGTCTTAAGTGTTGTGAGAAGGAGCAACAACATTACAAAGTGGTAAATGCTTTAGTGTCCCAATTTTTTCTGCAATGTGTAGGCCTGAAATGCAGAAATGAATTCATATTTACAAATGAAAGAAAGTTAAACAGACAAAACAAAACAATCTTGGCTTCATATTGTTGTCAGATAAAAGTATACAACATCTGCGTCAAATGTGCATCAGAGATTATAGCAATCTGTTATTTCTGGGGTTTTCTTTCAGAATTCAAAATATATGCATAGCAAAATGGAGGCTTTCAAGAAACCTAGCTCACATGCATTTTAGAGTAATTCATATGCAAAGTCATATGTATATAAACTATACCCACTATAAAGCTTCCTCGCCCATTTTTTATTCTATTCTCATCCTATTCGAAAAGCAAGGAACCCAATGGTGGGATATCTGCACTGCAACAAATAACTGCTTTTAAGCAGAATGCATTATTTACTCAGCAGTATCTGTCCACAGTTCAGCCAGCAGTTTAGCTACTAGTTATGCCCCCAAGTTGCAACATTATGCAGAATTAAGTCGTTTCAGTATGAATGTGCCGAAGTATACAGCAACCTGCCAGGTCCATGATAACGTGCCGGAGTTTCAAGCAATTTTTCTTTTGAAGAGGCCTTTCATATGGCAATGAGGAGACACAGGATGAGATGAGACATGCAGAAAAGAGGACATTTTCTCCTCCCCCCATCCTGTCGTTGTCTCTTGACTACACACCATGACACAAAGACAAAGCCCCTGCTTCATAGCAGCATGGGGTTTAATTGTGGTGGGAGGCAGATAAAACAAGTGTGGGTGAGTCAGAGAGACTATGCTTTCGCCTCTCTTAATAAAGCCAATAGTAGCCACCACAGGAATTAAAAACTGGTACCTTAGGTTACTCTGAACCTTCAAGCAGGTGAACGACCGCTGAGTCTTGCGCTTCTAATCACGGCATTGACTGTGCACACATTATTTTCCTGTTGTGCTCTTATCTTATCATTAGTTCATGAAATTTTAATTCCTGTAAGCTAATTTAGTTGCTTTCAGTGTTGTTTGTTGGTCTATAAATGCTTTCTGTTTCTGTTTATATATATATATATAAGTGTGGATGATCTATTCACATCCTCTGACGCACTCAGTAGTGCTAATTTCCATCAAGAGCAACCATATGATGTTTTTAATATCAAATATGATGTATAATGTATACAAAATGAATACAAAATATGTGAATAATTAAAAACATGCCTTAAATAATCTGGTGTAGTCCCAAATTCTAACATCCAAATGTCCACCACCATCACCATCCCAATAATGCTCATGCATCACATAGACATGTCAATACTGCAAATGAAAAACAGACAAGGTCTCTAAAATAAATTTCAAGTAGTGTATGCAGGGCAAATATACATTCATGGAGACACATGCAAATTCATCAACATTCAATAATCTTCAGTCTTTGGTGGGATTTGCACTATTTGTGTGTTTACTTGTGTAAATTAACTAATTAATTATTTGAAATAAGAGTGTTTAATGGGTGGTGTAGTGGTTAGCACTGCTGCCTCACAGCTCCAAGATCCCCACCCTGCCTGCCCTGCCCGCCCTGCCTGCCCTGCCTGCCCTGCCTGCATAGAGTTTGCATGTTGGCCCTGTATCTGTGTGGGTTTTCCTCCCACATTCCACAGGCGTGTGTTAGATTAATTGGTGTTTTCAACGTGCACCTTTGAGTATGACTAAGTGTGTGCCCTTCGATGGATTGGCACCCTGTCTAGGATTGTCCCTGCCCCCTGTGTCTCCGGCACAATGTGTGGATTACATTTACATTACATTTACATTTACATGAATAAGTAAATCAGTGAATGAATGGGCAAAATTCCCATTCTCTTGTTTTGTAGATTTGACATCATATCTGATGTATGTAACACGTATGAATTGCCCTAATAGTATTATGCACTAATAATTGTATCAGTAGCTGTGCACACATCATCCATGCTCTTCTAAACAGAAGAACCCAGCACCAAAAGCCCTCTTATCAAATTCGCCACATGCATCCTCTATTTCCTGGTGTGAAAGTAAGCATGGTATTCAAAAATATTCCATCTCCAGGAGAAAAAAAACTTTTTCAACTGGGTTTTGGAATGGGCATTATGGTTAAAGTTATAGATCATTAAATCGTGGGTGGTCAGAGAACCAGCTGTGGACTACAGCAGTCTGGTGGAAACTTGTACCAAATGACAACATGGTTGGGCGGCTCTGGTTTACCACTCTGCTCTGACAAAAAAGATGATGTCATGCATTATGTCCACAAAAGTGATTAGAAGGTTGTAGGGACCAAAGTTTGCATGATGATGGAGAATGCTGACTAAAGTTTGTGTCACGGTGGCCATTTACAGGGATAAAGCTGTGATTTCTAAGTGAACAGTTAAGCAACTTGTGTTATGGGTGTTGCCAAGGAGTGGGTTTTGTGTCTAATGTCTGTAGTGTTTTGAAAATTGTGTGGTTTAGAATAAAAAAATGTGCTTGCAATGTTACAGACTTGGTTTATCGATTTGAGTTGAATTTCTAGCTTCAGTGTTATGATTTGTGGTGTAGGACCCAAGGATGCAGGAATGAAGGAACCCCACGACGTATAATAAAAAAGGGGAAATAACTAAAAAGGCAGAGCAAAAGGGTCTCCAAAATAAAGAACACAAAAAAGGGGAAAATTCACGCAGCTGTGTTGCTTCCCAAGTGGGAATGGCACCCACAGCTGGCGCGCGCACTAATCGACTGCAATATTTACCGAAACGACAGAGGGCAAATGTGCAGTAAGCACGAGTGGCGTGGAGGCGCTCCAGAATGCCAAAGGGTGAGCGTGAGCTCGAGAGTGCGAGGCGTGCGAAGAAGCAGGAACGGGGCGAAGCTCGATTTGAGACTGGTAAATACCTCAGGGGTTCCCCCGTACGCGTCCGTCGGCACTAAAAGCCCCAGGACGTTACCGACTGAACGTAATTTAACGTAACTAAAACGAATTTGTTGTCAGGTTTTTACAGTTTTTATTGTGTTTCTGAATTGTTGGTGGGTCCTCAGCACATCCTGCACTTTTTGAATTTGTTGTGTTTTCAGATTTGTTGTTGTGTTTCTGGAATTGTGATTGTGCTCTTGATGTACAACTTCAATTGTCAGTTCACTTGTAGATTGAGGGAAGTACTGTGTTCACTGACAATGGTTTTCTGAAGTGTTCCTGATCCCATGTTGTAAAATCTGTTACAGAATGATGTCGGTTTTTAATGCAGTGCCCCTGCATTTATGTTAATAATGGCATTCAGTGTTGGTTTTCAGACTTACCGCTTACTTGCAAAGATTTCTCCAGATTTTCTTAATCTTCTGATGATATTATGAACTGCAGATGATGAAATCTCTAAATTGAAAATAAGAAACGTTCTTAAACTGTAAGAAAAATGGTGAACCTCCCTAGTGAACGACTGAGCTTATGAGGATGCTCCCTTTATACCCAATCATCACACTCACCTGTAGAATGTTCTGAACAGGTGTTTTTTGACCCCTGCTCAACTTCACCAGTGTTTTGTTGCCAATGTCTAAACTTTTTTGGATAGTGTTGCAGGCATCGAATTCCAAATGAGTGAATATTTGCAAAAAACAGCAAGTTTATCCGTTTTAACATCAAATATATTGTCTTTGTAGTGTATTCAATTAAATATGGGTTGACAAGGATTTGCAATTCATCATATTTTGTTTTTATTTATGTTTTATACAACGTCCCATCTTAATTGGAATATGGGTTGTAAAAGAAATACAATATTTACTTCTTTATGCAAATCATTAAGAGTGTTAGTTTCAATATTAATAATTCCACATTTTATTTTGGTAATGTGTTTTCTGTAAACACAGACGTAAAAAAATCTACACAATAATATTCATACCATTTACTGTTTAGGTGTCTTGGGTTGATTTTGATAAAACCTGAATGTTATTATTTGTTTTTTTGATAGACTCAAAGTATGTGTCTGATGAACGGTTTGATCATTTGTGGAAGATGTAATCTGAGGTGTTGAAGCAGAGAACCTGAAACCAAGGGCAAGAATACAGCTTTGAAACACTCTAATAAAGCAATTAGCATGTGAAAAATTGAAGAAAATGCAACAGCTTAAGCAATTTCAGTGAGTTACAGCAAGAATTTGGAGATAAACACAAACACCTAGTCTGGTGCAGCCTCATTTAAGAAAAAGATTAAGACTATCCCCAGAGGGAGGTTAGATATTTATATAGCATTGTTTTCAGGCCCTTGAGTACTCAGTGTTCTTGATGTCTTTGTGTATTGGGAACTACTCAGGCAAAAATATATACTGTCTGGACAGCCTGAGGACTGGTATGAGAAACACATGAAACTCATATTCCATTTGAGCTCTGCATCCTTTTCCAATTCTAGGGCATGGTGATAATAATATTAAACAGATATGTTTAAAGTATGCCATAGTGTGGAATGCTGTCTTTGTGCACATGCAGCAATAGGGAAAGAAATATTACCTTAATAAATCTAGTCTATTATTACTCCCTGTGGGAGTTTAATAAACAGCTCTCTGAAAATAGGAGCTGGCTGGACTCTTTTTCGCTTAGCAATTTAGCTTTTACTCAGATGTCATTCAAGTTTTATGAATGAATTTTTATTTCAAATGTCAAAGTGATATAGTGTAGTAGTTAACATAGGTGTGAACCTCATAGCTTCAGAGACCAGTGTTCGATTCCCTGCCTGGCATCTAGGTGGAGTTTGCATGTTCTCTCTGTGTCTGCATGGTTTTTCACTGGGCACTCCAGTGTCCAAGACTTGAATTATGGGTTGACTGGTGCCAAGTGTAAGTTTGTATGTGTGTATGCAGTTCAGTACAGTCTCAAGTATCTAATACTTAAGTCCTACACTTGGTTACTGTAAATTGCATATCCTTCTAACTTTTGATTCTATATGATTGGCAGACCTCTGTAGAGTGCACTCCGACTGTTTACCCAGTAAAATAAGTTGCAGACCCATTACAACTCTTACCAGTTGAAATGATTTATTCACAGTGACCTCAGAAGTCTGAGCTTTCTTCAAGGTTATTTGAAATCCAAATTGTGACTATTAACACACATCTGGCATGTTGTGTTCACCTATAATTTATGTTTGACTTGTGTATTGCAGATGTTCATCCAGACAACAACGCTGACTGTGTCCATGAGTCTGAGTGCCTCTGTGTCTTTGGGCATGCTCTACATTCCCAAAGTGTACATTATCATATTCCATCCAGAGCAGAACATGCAGAAACGCAAGCGCAGCTTCAAGGCTGTGGTTCAGGCAGCCACCATGTCAACACGTCTCTCCCAAAAGTCCAACAGCGAGAAACAAAATGGTGAGACCAAGTTGGAGCCAGAGAGGACACTGTAACTGGTGAGTCAGTCTAAAAACTATCACAATGCCCTGTGTACGTCCTGTTTATTTGTTGGGTCTATCTCCATCTCTACTTTGGTGTGGCCCTGTCATTTTACTTTGCTTTCATTCAAATGACTGCCTGAGATTATGATGTAAGTGCTGTAACTGTACTACTATTATACAAATTCATAAAATTGAATGTTTTATTATTGTATATGTTTGAAAACGTATGAAAAACGAAACATACCTTTAAAAATTTACTTACAAATTCTGACCTTTCACAATAATTTGCTACATTTTTTTCCAAGGTGAACTTGATTGATTAATTCTTCTGAAGAATTTGAAGACAGGAACATATTATTAACTTACTTCCTGTAACTAACTGACAAACTCTTTATAAGACTGTATTAAGAGAATGTCCTCTTAAAGCCAGTCACCGCCAGCTGCTGTGTTACGTAAGGGATCTAACCACAGAGCAGGAGTTGTAATGTCCTCAAGAGACACTGTGAAAAGATTGAGCTCTTTGAGTTCTGTACGGATTTAGGTGATCTGTCTTTAGGGCTAATTACCAGTGGTTAAAGGTGCTGTATCGCCTGTGAGGTCATACAGAGGCTAAGTTCCTTTGTATCAAGGCAGCAGCAATCACAGATATTATTAGATTTGCTTATGACAAAAAACACACAATAGTATTATTCATGAGTATAGATCATAGAAGCGAGTAAAGAAATTAGTGTGACCAAACTTGAATAATTTGGCTAAGAAGCCAAAGCTAAGAAATAACTGCTATGTGGTTGCTAGGCTGTTGATGGCTGTGATGGGGTGCCAGTAGTTTTCATTCAAATGGGAAACAATGTATAAATGGTAATAGAGTATAACAGATGTGACAGAGATGCTAATATTTTAAACTAAATGGAGATATACTGTATAAATGTATATTAGTCTATAAGTAGTATGCATCTATTGTCCACTATTTTTACAGTGCATTATGGGTAAATACGTAGTGTACTGTATAGGGAATCTTATTGTCCACTAAAATTAAATATGGTGCGAATTCACCTTAACATTTAAACACCTTGACTGTTT
>JAUZSV010270908.1:0-19832 GCA_034780495.1 Parotocinclus cesarpintoi
GTGGTGAACAGTACTATTTCCCTGGCATTAAGGACCAAAATCTCATTTAATTGTGTGTCTGTTAGTCCCTGTCCTGAACTGTAACACCCTCAGTGGTCCTTGTTTTTTTTCAGTACCCCTAATTCATTCTTTCATGATTAGGATTGCAACTGGCATTCGTCTCCCAGTTATATAAGTGTTGTGAGGGTTATGGTGAATGAAGCACACATGTCATTGTAGACGATTTCAACCAATGCCAATAAATTGTTGCCAATAAACTAAAAGCTGGTTAACTAAAAATGCAACAGATGTTGCAACAGTATTGCATATTTCAGAATAGCTGCAGCTGGCTTGATGAAAACCAGCTATGTGGTTTTCTGAAAGCGATGCCTGCATAATGATCTTTTAAGAAAAAGCAAGACAGAAGATATTTTGAACACCCAGACTTGTGTTACAGTTTCATATCAAACATTTAAATATTTTCATGATTTTATCATTTTGCAAAAAAAAAGACATTGCAGTTGAATTTTCCTGATTCCAGCTTTTGTCTTTTTAACTGTTCATTACAGCAATCAGCAGTAATTAGCAAACTGTGGTGCAGGTTTCAGGATAGGTTTTTCTCACTTCTTGCTTTTCTGATCAATTATTCCTTGTTAGGACCAATAAAAACATATACAGTGAAACAATATAGGTTTGGCTTTTTTCTCCAAGGAGTGTATACAGTATATTAGTAACAGTGAATGGTAAAATACCTCACAGAAGATTTCAACCCAACCAGACCTCACATTACCAATGAAAATAAGTTGCCAATAAACGGACAGTTAGACAACCAAAAAATGTAATAGGTATGGTAACATTATGGGCTCATTTAGTAAGAACCTGCATTTGGTCATCTGTCTCTGGAACACAGGGTTAGCCTTTTCTCATAATTAAGCATTTTTTAGCTTAAGAATGGCATTCTTCAGGATGACCCAGACTGTTGCGTAGAATTTGCAGAATGGGTGACACAGTAACTTCAGATAAACCCTTTTTGTACCTACCAAGTGCTGTACAGTCATGAAACAAATTGATATGTACATGGAGAGGTGAATAATGGCTAAACAGAATCACCAATACTGGTAATACACAAACCATGACTTGTCTGATCCATCTAATTGCCTAAAAAAACATGAAATGGTGCAATGTATTGTATACCCAAATTGTGGGACCAATGATGGAAAGTAAGAAACAGACAGTTGTTAGATGAAGATGTTTCCTAAATTGTTTTCAGAGGATGGAACATCACCTGATTTCCTCTAATAAGATGACTCACCTTCCCACTGGAAAGGGAAGTATTACCACACAGCTCATATCTATAATTAGATCATTATCTGGCAAACTGGTTAGATTTTACGTGGGTGTTTCTTTACTTTTGAGGCAATATTTAGTGATAAATTAGTAAAGAGAATATTTTGTTATAATTTTTTATAATTTTAGCTTGCATTATTCTGGTCAAACTGCTAGCGTTGTCTGTAGGTACCATCAGAGGGCAGCAGAGGCGCTCTACGCGGTGAAAGAAGAAAGCCCTGTGAACTACATTGGGCAAAAACCACAGCATGGTAACATTCACTGTTAACAAGATATTTAGTCATTAGAAGCAGCAACTGGTTGAAATGCTATTTAAACTGGTCAAGAGCCAGTATCATTGTTTTTTTTTAAATTTCCTTTTATGCAAGATGCTTCTGGTAAATGGTTTGGTTGTTTGTGTGTTTGGAAACTGTTTGCCAGTGCATGTTAAGCTCCTTATTTGAGATTCCCGCCTTTCACAACCTCTCCTACTAGAGCATAGTTAATAACATAGCAAATCTAACTGCACAAGTCTCATAAACAAAGAGAGTCTTTAAAGCTCTGTGCAAACATGGACTGTATTGACCTTCTCACAAATATTTCACTATTACTGTTTTATTTCATTACTTATGTCTGTATGTCTTAGCTCTGACCTCTGACCCTGACCTCGCCTCATGTATCTCTTTGTGTAATGCTTGTTGGAAAGCATTTCTATCGCTTGAACCTGGGTCATATCAAAAATGAAAGGATAACTGATCCAGTGGTTGGCTAGTACAGACATCTGCCACCTGCCACTAAAAATAAACAGTCATGACTCCAGGTTATGTGGAGGCACTCATCACCCTCCAGGGGGGTCTTGCACATGATGTGAAATGCTAAGAAAGTACGTAAGTTAATTACGGCAACATGGAATTTCCATTATATATTTAAAAATTGGAGCTGACTGCATTCATCTAAGAGTTACAAAATGTGCCTGTGTTAGGATTTATGGCTGGAATGTTACGTGATAATACAGGTTAACACTGCTTATGGTTAATGAGTTCGGGGTGAGCTTGGGGATATAAAGAGTAAATGTTCAAATGACAACTGGTTTGTGCCTTCACTTTTGCATAAACCATGACCTTTGGTCAAGATTACAGAAAATCCTGATGACTTATGGATCAATGCAATGTGCACTGTGGAAACAGTCATTATCCACTCAGGTCCGGCTTTAAAGCTGCACCTGAATAATTAATAGCTTCATATTGTGTTAAGACTGTATTTTTTACTACGTCATTTTTACAATCCCTTTTAGACATGCCCTTTTACTTTGGAATTTACCAGGTAAGTCTAATGTGTAAATGTGGCCTGAGACAAAATGTTGAGTATATCACATTAATATTAATAGTTTGAGACCTAGTACAATGGCTGCATACTTACTGTTGTACAATGTCTGTACAATATTTTGCTTATATAAAAATAACAACAGAATAATATGGGATAAAATCTGCTGAACTGTCATTGCATTTGGCTGATTTAGACCTAGGTACACAGTCATAATGGCTTCAACCTTGAGCGAAACTTCAACTAGAGTGAACAGGTCTTTATGGAAGCCCCAGGAAAGAAGGACCTTAAAGCATTCATACAAAGGGAGGTGAGTGTGTGTTTGCGTGCTTGGGGAGTCATGTGAGTTGTTGGGCATGCACTCTAAAACCAGTATTGCTCAAGTGTAAGGGGAAGTCACACTAAACCAATGGCATATGTATGGTAATCTAAAGGCGTCCCAAAACTTTTGCACAGTATAAAATAACAAATATTTTATATTTATATATTTCACTACAAATTATTTACAAAATTATTCTACACCTGCTAGTTTAAACCGTAAGTAGGGATTGCAACTATACTACTTACAAAATATAATGGTTATTTAGAAATGAAATATCGCATTATTTTTGTGAGCAGTGTATAAGCTAAGGATTGTCTGAAACAAAACTGGAACAGGGTCTGTAGCAGTTTGGTCTTTAGGATGCCTAACATGGCGACATAGGATGCCTTTATATCCCAGTTACCCATCCGATTCAGTCCCTAGATGGGGTGGCTCAAACAAAATAGGAGTACAATCCCATATATAATTGTGTCGCTTGTAGAGTTTCAGTGAAATATTTGGGTTAAGGGAATGTTCTAAAGCCTAGGCCATCCATATTCAACCAGACTTTCTGACTTCTGGGGCAACTCCTGCTGTGAACAGCTAACAAGGTCATATGCAACCCTGCCACAGGTTTAGTGAGCACCATCTGCTCCTGGGTCCATTTGAATCTAGGTCTGTACTGCAGGATTAAACTTTACTGTTTATGTGAAGCACATGGTGCATAATGAGACCTTATTTGACTGGCAACTCACTGAATCACAATATATTTGTTGCTCCAGTACCTTCTGATTTGTATTTCATTTGTAATGTTTCTTGACTTGGGAAATTAGTGTTTCTGAATATGTTAAATTGTAATTTATAGGAGAATGGGCGTTTGGAAGCTGAGCTGCTGGACAGCACAGAACATCTGGTAGAGGCAGAAGCACAGCTAAAGAAACTGCAGAAGAATCTGGACAGTGTACTAAAGGAGAAGGTATTTAACCTAGGTATTTAATTTAGACCAAATGAAACCCTTAATAATGTAATTGACTTGGCTGATCATTTTAGTACTTTAATCCTTAAGCCAGAACTGTCCACACTAAGAGGACTAAGTGTTTATTTCATATAATAACATTTTGGCAAAACTGATATGAGTTTTGAAAATTCTTATGTTTTTTGCATTTTTTTAATTTTAATGCAGAATCTTTCATTATAAACCATATACGTAAGCAACAACTTTGTGAAAAGTTTGAATCAAGGTCACTTTAGGATGTCTTGCTTCTTGGTTTGTTCTTTTTGCTATAATGGCAGCATTCACTAGATCTGTAATGAACTCCAAGTTTGTGCCAAAAACTTTCTTTCTATTAAAATCCTCTGTCTTCAAGTGACTCCATAACTTGGGATTAGTACTCCTTGATCATGTTTAGTCTTCAAGTAGTTGTTGAAAAGCTTTGAGCTCCATTGAACGGTGGGGCTTGGGTCTGGAGGAAATTTTTGAATTTCATAATTAATGAATGTCTATATGTAAATATGTTTCTATGCATGAGTGCACATATTGTATATGTGACCTTGTTCCGTTCAAACAATGCTCATGAAAAGTAATTAATAATCTCTGTCTGTCTGTCTGTCGCTTACAGTTTGGGGATTTAGATATGAGCAATGCCGAGTTCTACCAGCAGGAGGAGCGTCTAAGGCAGCTACAAAACAGCTATGAGCAGCAGTGTCGGGTTAGAGCCTCCCTTCATTTGCCCATTCTTTCTCTTCGATCCTTTTGCTGGTTACCACAACTGTAATTGCTTGTTCACAAAACTTGGCACATTTGAAAAACGGTGACTGACATTAGGGTTAGATGTAGAATTTGTAAGCTACAGAAATCATTATATTAATGAAAAGTCCCCATTTAAACATACAGTTACCAAGACTTGTAACTGTATCACTTGTGTGTGCTTGCATGCATACTCTAAATTACCATCATGAACCTATTGTGAAAAAAACGTAACACCTGCATTCTTTTTACTGATTTCTTATCGAATTATAAGGACATTCTGTCACCTGTTACAGTGATGTGGATGGATTAGGTTGAAATCTAATCCTATAAACGTTAATGTAATGACTTACTAAAAGTTAATAACATAGCTCTCTTGTTATGGGTCCTTTAGGAGCTACAGGATCGGATCGATGAGTTGCAGGCTCAGGTAGAGGAGTTTCAAGTTTTAAACCGTGCTCCCCAGATGTCCCTCGTGCCCTCGCTATCTGATGAGCTGGACAGCAAATACCCAGGCATGGAGTCAGACTTATGTGGTTCGTATGTGGTTCTCTTACTTACTTGCACACTTGCACGCACATATGACATTTCATTTAAATTTTTATTGTGTGCGCGTGTGCATGTTTCTGTTTTTGTAGGCCTAGGCACAGAAGAAGGCCAACTATTTAATATGAGCCTAGAAGCAGAAATGATGCTAGAGCACCTGAAGGAGCAGCATGTCAGAGAGATTCAGAATGTCCAAGCACAGCTAGAGTCCACGGTCAGTTTTTACACACTTGCCATTTTATTGCTGAAAGTACATCTTAATATTGTTTGTAGTCTAATGCTTGTATTTAATATTGGTGTTGGACGTGTAATTGTAAACTACAAATAACATGCATTTCTCTCAAATATAAGCTAATGTTGAAACTGTATTTTCAGCGTGACAATGTGAGTGAAAGGTTAAATATTTAAAGAAATCTTTTGTTAAATTTAAGAACTGATTAACACTTGGAAGGCAGTGGTAAGTAAGGTTAAGTCTGGCAAAAGCATCACGTCACAATTAGTTTGAATGAATTATAAATCCGCAATATTTTCACAATTCATTTGGATGCTTGCTAACTGAACAGTTACCAGACTAACGTCTCAAATGTTCAAAATATCGCAGAATAGTAGTAAAAGTTATGAAATAAGAGAGCAGCTCTGTGACTACTAGACACGTCGTATACATAGTAATGTTCTATTCCGAACAAAAAGCAGTTTTAAAATATAAATATCAAGGACATGTTCTGGGAATCCAGTGCTCATAATAATAATAATAATAATAATAGTTATAATAATAGTAATAATAATAATATGTTGCTGAAGTCCACCTAGACCATAAATCACTGGTAGCAACAAAAATATGGACATTGTTTATTTTGGGTTCTGTCACGTCTCAGTGTTTTATGTACATGAACTGTGGTGTGAGTAAATATTCACACTTGGTAAGGATAAACTATTGAAGTTGCTTAAAATCCTAGCTGCTGGTAGTTTTAATGGGTATCATATCCTTTGAAAGATAAATTGTCATAGCACGCTTACTTGTTACTTGTTTTTTACCATGGTGCACCCACTTTCTGTCTTTTGGGGTACTTCATTTAAAGGTGGATCAACATTTTCTGCCTTCCAAACCAGATGCTGTAAGTTTGTCTATACATGCATGAAGTGTGCATTGTGCAAAATCTAAACCAGTTCCATTTGATTAACATTCACCAGCTTCACAGTGTGATGCAAATCAAGTAAGGATGTTCTAAGGCCATCCCGTCTCTGTGATATTATTGGCCTTTTTGGTATGTGTATTGCATGTATGGTTAATGTGAGCTGGACCAGTGAATAAAAGAATCTTGCCATATCAATACAAGTGATTAATTGTGTTTAATATAACATTAAGCACAATGTGTGAATGCAGATCCCTGTCATAATTCTGATTTTAATTAATCATGACAGGATGCACTTTAGGTGGCTTGAGCTCCACATGTTTGTGCAAAATGTGTTGGTCCATGTTCTCCTAGTACGATGGGAGTTACAAAGCTTGGATATAGTTGTGGTACTTCCTCAAATCCATATTATATTTTACTAGAAATATGTTGATACTTGTATCTGCTGGTCATCCTGCAGGTGAATGAGTGCCAGTTCAGACTGAAGGAACAGAAAAATGCACATGTGGAGGAGAAACATCTGCTCTTACAACAACACCAACAGGTGGTAAAGGCTATAAGGGAGGAAATGACCCAAGCACTGGAGCAAGCTCAAAATCTGCAGGAGAAGGAGAAGCACAGTATGAATGTTCGCCATGGTGTTGAGCGTGATGAGCTGAACGCACTTCACCAACAGCAGGTTACAACCCTCATCCAGGAGGTACAGGACACCAGGAATCATGCGTTGCAGTTTGAGGAGCAGCGCAGGGTGCTAGAGGAGAGAGTGGGAGAGTTGGAGGAGAGTGGAAAGGGGGAGCTTGAAGAGCTGAGCAGGGCTCATGCTGAGGAGCTTAGCCTAATGGAGTTGCACCTCAAAGAAATGTTAGAAACCAGTCTGCATAATGAAAGAGTAAGGCTACACGATGTAATAGAGGAAGCAGAGAGGAAACTTACAGAAAAGTGGGGAAAAGAAAGACTGCATTTAGAGGAAATGCATGAGGAGACATTAAAGGCTCAGTTAGAGGAGGCACGGCAAAGAGTTCAACAGGAGGCAGTAGGGTTGGAGAGGAGCCTTAGGGAAGAGTGGGAGAGAGAGAAACAGCAGATAGAGGAAAGTAATAAGAAATTACTGCAGGTAGCATTAGAAAAGGAGCTGGCCCATATGCAGAAAGAACAGGAGGAACTTAAGAGGAGCTTAAAGTAGCAATGGGAGAAAGAACAGTGTCTTCTAGAAGAGAAACACTGTACTGAGTTGCATCGTTTAAAGGAGGAAATAAAGCAGCAGCAGGGACAAGAACAAAACAGGTTTAAGCAGTGGGAAAAGGAGAAAATTCAGCTAAATGAGCAGCTGTTGCAGGCCAGACTAGAAAAGCAAAGAGTGAGGCTGCAAGCTGAGAGAGAGGAGCAGGAGAAGAGGTGGCAGCAAGTGCTAGAAGAACAACAGGGTCAAATGGAGGAAACTCACAGGGAGGCCATGCGGGATCTGAGTGTGAAACATGGTGAAGAGAGGCAAAAGCTTGGTGCCATGCTGGAGAAACTGCGGGCAGATATCAGTGAGGAGAGGTAAGACGTAAACACAATTTTTTACACAACCACCATTTACCAGATTTAGTTTGAGTCTCAGGGATGTAGTTTATATTATGCAATTTTGCCATGGACGGTTCTCGGTTCTCCAGTCTGATTCTAGAATGCTGATTGTTAGACAATAAAATGCTAACAACGCCTGAAAATCAGCATATTAACCTTTGTAGTACACATTTATAACAAAGAAGAACAAAAGAAACAAAATAGCAAGGAGTACGTGCAGGCAAAATAGAAATCTAATGAAACACGGTTATGGCTATTCTGATTAATTTGCTGGTGCACAATGTGCTTCAAATTAAGACATACAATGGCAAAATTAAGACGTTTGCCATTGTAAGAGTAAACTAATAAACCATACACAATTCTCCCCAATTTTTGCTAAGCATGCGAGTACTGTAACTCTGGTACTGACTGTGTTGTGTGTTTGCAAAACACTGAACATGAAAAACATAGACATGGTATTGATGTGATTACATCTTGATGTCTAATGTAATCGACCTGGCAAAGGAAGCTGTTGTTTTCCGTTTCCATCTTTCGTTGCATTAATCCTGTGTATTTTTCAATATTGCAACTAGTAATAGATGGCCTAATCAGGCCAACTAATGCCATTTTGTGATAGTCTGCATCGGCTGATATCTGCACTCACGAGGGCAATATTCATATATTTCTATACATAGTTTCCTGCATTAGAATTTGCAGCTCATAAACTGGGACTACTGAGTGACTAAAACAGAGATGCTGAGAGAACATTCAGTGAAGAAAACTTTGTTTCCTCAATTATAACTTGCAGCTCTTAACTGCTACAGGGATTAAAAACAAAAAGATGCTTTACACATTTTTCCCCAGAAACACGAAGATGCTATCATCTGTTGATAAATGTTATGTGCAACAAAACTTTAAAATATTTTTTTTAGCTATTAAACAGTGTGTTTAAAACTGAAATTAAATGTAAATTTAAGCTAAGCAATTTTTTTGTTTCATTATTAGTTGAATCAGTTGCAAAGAAATTAAGAGATCAGCATTATGAATCAGTCGTTGGTCACCCTGCTCTCTAAATATCTTGAACCCATATCGGTTCAACACTAATTACAACACTTTTTGTCTTGCTTATTTATCTGTAGGACTGTCCTAAAGCTGGTGTGCTTTTACTTTTGATTCTCAAACAAGTTTTTAAATCTTACGTGGTACGCAATTGCTGGGTGGTTTTTTAAGGTACATTATTAAATGTTAATTACCATGCACAGGATGGAGCTTGAGATCCAATTTGCTCAGCGAATTTTCTGTTGCGGTGTTGGAGCGCTTTGAAACCAATATATGTAATCTGGAGCATCTGTACAAGAGTAAACTAGAAGCACCTTCCCAGAGTTATGCTGAAACCTGTGCACAGTGGGAACAGGAGATAGAAACTGCTACCCTGAAGGCAGAAAAGCAAAAAAAAACACCTAGAGGAGGCTCCGCAGCTGGAGCATACAGTTGAGGAGCTTACACAGGAACGATAGAAACTGGAAAATGGCCACGCTGTTGAAATTGAGGAACTGAGGAAGACGAACCTGCACAGTAAACTGAATCATTTTGTAAGCTCTGTCAAGAGCAGAGAGATTTCTCTCATTTATACACTCTGAGCTGCACCACCTTTTGCAGGAGAACCTGGTGGCAAAATCCTCATTGCTTCAACAGGCAGAACACAAAGCTGCAGAACTTGAGCAACTGCTTAGACAGGCTGTGGAGGACTTTGCCCAAAAGAGGGCTGAGCTTCAAGACTGCCTTTTACAATTGGAGACACGGCACAGTGTCACAGCCAGAGATTTGGTTGCAGGAGAAAAATGAGTTGCCTGAAGAACATGAGGTGCTGTGGGGGAAGATGGAGAAAGTCCTAAAAGACGCTATAGAGGATTTTCACAATGAGCGTCTGGAGCTGAAGACCACTTTGCCTGAAGAAGGACTGATATGTCCATTTTGGTGTTAAGGAAAAGCAGCGAAAAACATCGTTAGCTGAGCGAGAGAGAAGCAGTCACCTCAAGTTCATCCAACTGAGCCAGAGCTCCCAAAACATAAATTAATGAGTAGGTTAACTGAACAGAACTATGCACCTGGTCCTCCCTTGCAGTCAACAATTAATCCTCTAGAGCCATCAACAGGTAATTTTGTTAGCGATATTGGAAATAGTGAGCCGCCCAGTCATTCAAAAGAATTAAATGTTCTGTCAGGAAGTTCGCCAGTAGCAGTGGGCAAGGATCTTGGAGAAGAATTCAGGGTAACAGAACCCATTAGTGCAGGGATGCTAAAGGTGTTCAGTGTTTTAAGTTCTAAGTAGTCTTGCGGTTGATGGTACACATGCCACATTCAGGAAAGAAGAACCAGATGATAAGAACAACTTTGATAGTATTGATTGCAATGAGAGAGCAATGTCCACTGACAGTGTTATCACTGGTGATGCGCTCTGCAGTGTAGATATGCCAGATCGTGAGTTTGTGGCCCCAGTTGGTGGTGTTGGAGCTTTTGCTGCAGGTATTCCTTTTGCTATTAATTCAAATGAATGCCTTCAGGGCATAGGGTTTTCTGATGAAGAAATGTAAGACAGACATGGGCACTGTGGATAATTCAGATCTTGACTACAGTACATGGAATAATGCTAAACAGAACAATAGTCCTGTTTTGGACAGTGGTAGTAAAAGAGTTGATGTAGAGGTTTTGAGCTTGGCACAGTTTCTTTAGTCCAGAGGTAGATCTGGTAGACCTTTTAAAGGCCAACCTTGCACAGCCTAAAGAATTTTGCATTGGAGTTTCAAAGCAAGGTTCTGAATCTTGTGTTGAGATTAAAGATTAGACCAGAATCAATAATAAGAGTAATCATTATTACAGTACTGAAGTTCTTCAAGACCAGACCATAGCTTTTCAAAGACCGTCAGTGCTAGAAAAGGAGCAACAAGAGTCACCACATGAAGATCAGCTCGAGTTGCAGAAGATAACACTGCAGTTTAAATACCAGAACAACTTGCTGGTGCTCCTTCATGAACAATACAAATGCATCATGAATCAAAACCCCTCCCTGCGTAACCAGCTAGCCTGGATGCAGCAGCACACTGATAAACTAGAGCTGCTGCTGGAGCTAAAAAATGACAAGCTTCTCGCCAGTCAGCAAGCTTTGGAATGGAGCCTTGACCTTCAGGAGGTAATGTTCACTTTAGCGATCCAAGGTTAAGAACTGGCATTCAAATTCCTGGCACTCACTGATCTTCATGTGTGTTATGAGGAGTGTGTCTGTGAGAACATGAAGCTCACAAAGCGAAATGGGAAACTTCAGAAGAGAGTGCAGCATCTGGAGAGACTGATATGTAGTGTCCTAGAGTTTGGGGAACAACTGTCATGTCTGCTAGAACATAATTTTTGGCTGCGTAAAAAGAATACAATGCTGAGTAAAGCGTTGGAAAAGCAAGATAAGATTCTGCTTGGTCTGCAACTGAATTTTCAGTCGTCAGCCTCATCAAATGGCTTCTTCCAAGAACTCGGCTCCCATCTCAATTTAAATATTGCTGGGCTGTCAGATTCAGAAGACTGCTGCATACTTGAGAATCAGAGCTCTTGTCTCGGTTACACCCTTGCTCACCTACAGGAGAGGTATCTCGGGCTCAACAAGAAGATACAGGAACATAGGTACCATAGCTTTGTCTAGCTGTCGAACTAGCTAGTTGCACCCAAAGGCTGCCTATTATACTCTTTCTTAGCAGTACAAATACCCTTCCATCTCCTGTGACACAACCCAACTACAGAAGTAGTTCACATCACTGACACCTGCAGAGTTGCTGTGGCAGGAATAAACAGACCAATAGCTGTGCAGTTAATTTGTAGTTGCTATTCCATGTTGTGTTTTGAGTACCGGTAGTTCCTTTATGAAGCTGCAGCTTAACCTAGCTACGTAAACACGTTATGCATGTTTCAACTTCGTAGCCACCACTATGAGATAATTTTAATTACATGCATAAAGCATGAAACTACACTGTTTGAAAATTATTACTTTACAAATTGTGGGCCTGTAACATGCACAATTACTCTTGGTGGATGGTATGCTATTTAACATGAGGGAGAAACTCACATTTGTCAATACCATTTGTATACTTACAACCCTTTTATACAAAACCCTTAAAAATATCTCCTGTATTTGTCCCAAAATGTTACTTGTTCAGTACTACAGATGCAGCCATGGTGCTCCAAACAATAGAGACTCTGAACCCTTATGGCTGATTTAAGCTTTATTCATTGAATGTGACTTGAACAATGGGTCATGGTATGGTGGCCCAGTGATTAACGTGGACACGTCAGAGCTTCAGTGTCCCTGGTTTAATCCCAACCTCTGCCTCCCCCTGTGTCCCCCCAATTTCTGTGTTCACTCCAGGTGCTCTGGATTCCTCCCACAGTCCTAAGACATGCATTATGTTAACTGATTATGCTAAATTGGTCCTATCGCGGCCTCGGTGCATTGAGGGTTTAAAAAAAAATTATGGAAAAAATATATCGCGGATTTTCACAGTTTCCCAGGTTTTTGTGGAACTTTTCCATAAAAAAATTACTACAATTTATAAAAAAAAGTTAATGTTAATTCTAACAATTAAGGAATTTTATAAATCATAAAATATTACAATTTACAGTAAATAGCTTTTGTAGCTACTCAATGTGTAGGATATGACGTGCTGTAAGCTCGGTACGGACAGAGCATGTGTGATACGAGAGTGATGTATGGCATGTTAAGTAAAGAGAATGTTCGATTACTTCAGCGTGTTGCTTGATTATTCAACAGTTAAAAACACTACAATAGTGTATTTACTCAGTGGATTAAATACTCACCAAAAACAAGAAATAAGACTAGAGCATCGCTGGCCTGATTCGCTACTTGCCGACATGACAAGATTTTGTCTGTGGTTTTGTGTTCGCTGTTTGTGAAAGTTTCATTATAGACTGAATTCAAGCCCTATGATGCCACCCAAAGTTCTGCAAATTCTACGGCTAAAATAGTGTATAAATATTAAATAATTAGCGTCCCTACTTCCGATTTTCGTTTATCGCGAGTGGTCCTGGAACTTAACCCCCTTGATAAACGTGGGAACACTGTATTACTGTATTTGAAAACAAGATTTATACTTGTGGTCATATTGCCCACCAGTGGTTCATGAAAGCCATCCAGGACCAGTTAACGTAATCTTACTCGCATAATGTGTTTTTCCTTGACCCTTGCTCTTATTATTTGTTGTAATTAATAATGTAATTAAGTCTGAGAATGCTCTATTCCGTTACCACTAATGCAGACCTGTGCTCTTTTTGTAGGAGTGAAGCTGGACGTCTGGCTGAGGAAAATCTCAATTTAAGGCAGAAGATCTCAACACTGATGGAAGATGACCTGAAAGAGAACCAGCAAGAGCTGCTGTAAGACGTGCATTCAGTCGTTACATATACCCACTCAGCACATTATTAGGGACACCTACGCACACACTCATTTGTGCAGTTGGCTAATCGGCCAATGTGGAGTGCAGTGCAGTGCATGAAATCAAGCCACTGCAGCTTCAGGTCATGTTTGGTGATTTCAACCATCAGTATGATTCTGACTGAAACCTGAGTGTTGGGATTTTTACACAGAACAGTCTCAAGAGAAAAAAGCATTCAGTGAGTGGTAGCTCTACAGACAGAAATGCTTTGAGAGAGATAAAAAAAAAAAAAAGTCTACAATGACTCATACTCTCAACTGTGGTGAGCTAAGAAACATCTCAGATTGCATAACAAGTTAGACCTTGAGGTTCCATTGAGCAATGCCTCACCATAACTGGACAGCTGAACACTGGCTCTTGGGTGGTTGGCCCACAATTTGGCACCATAAGCACGAATTCATGGAACCAATCTGCCTTGTCAGCAGTCCATTCTGGTGGAGGTGGTATAATGGTTTGGGGAATGATTTGTTGGTGCATTTTTTAACCCATTAATACTAAATCGATTGTTGTTTATATGTCCCCTGTGGATTTGAGTGTTGTTCCTGGCCATGTGCACCCCTTCATGGCCAAAATCCTCTAATGGCTACTGCGTGATAATACAGCATGTCACAAAGTCCTCTTGGTCTGGTTTCATTAACCTGACAATGGGTTCAGTGTTGACCGCAGTTGCCTTCCCGGTAGGGGTGTGCCATATCGTATGTAATTTTTAAAACTATATAAAACATCCATATTATAATGTGATGGCACAATGCATTTACACATAGTATGGCATATGCACATTACGTGACTCATAGGCAGAGCAACAGCTATGGAGAAAAGTGGTTCTGCGGTGGAGTTTGTCCCAAAAGGTGGAGTGGCTTCGGTAGTGTTATGGTTGTTTTAGTATAAAATATCAGATGTACCACAAACTATATAAGGATACTATATAAGCTATGAAAAAAAAAATCTGTTTCATGACCTCAATTAATATATTTTGTTGCAACTGTGTTGTTGAAATATGTAGCCAAATATATCGTTATCGCAAAAGTACCCTAAAATATTGTCATATTATTTTGTCACAGTCACAGGATGTGAATTCACTAGAACACCTATTGATATGGTTGAATAGGTGATCACAGAATCAAGGTGCATCTTAAAAGTCAAAAACTACATGATGCAGTCATGTCTACATGAGGCAGAATGTTAAATGAAGGTTTCCAACATCTTGTGGAATCCATGCCTAGAAGGACGGAGGGCGACCCTACTCCATATTAGTGTTCCTAATTAAGAGATTGAACCAACAAATCTATGAGCTATTGAAAACCAGTGTGTCATTAAATTCTTGTAGACTTCAAGTAGAACACTTGCGGAGGGAGAAGAATACTGCTCAGAAGATGACTGATGGTTTGAAAAGACAGGTGACTGCATAAAACACAAAACTGAGAAATAAGCCTTTAATCTTTAATTCAATCTTTAATTGCTACTTTTGCTGTTTTCTTTTTTAAATAAAGGGCAACTAGTTGTATAGTGCTAGTTTATTGCATGCTCATTTTCATGGTATACTCATTTTAATTTTCATGGTTCATCACTTTTTCTGTTACACTTTGCATCAGCTCACACACAATTCTGTTGTCTGTTACGCATCGTTGTTGCTTTTCTATTTAGATTTCAGAGCTGCGTCGGCGTGAGAAGCAGCTGGAAGAGGAGAACAGCACTTTGTCACAACAAAATGCAAAACATGCTCCAAGTGTTGGCACACTTCAACACACGCTGGAAGTGATGCGTTCTCACAGCAATGGTTCATCCAGTGAGAGGAGCGAGGTGAGTGCTAAGAATTGAAATGTGCATTATGGTATATGTTGTTAGACCTTCTTTTAAAGCTGAGGCTAAACAACCTTTTCAGTGTTTGAGGTATCTGGAAGTATTTACAAATCGAAATTTAATGCCCGTACCTCTGTGTTCACCGTACTATAGGATCCGCAAGCATTGTAATTTAACAACATTATAGCTGTAATAACAGAAGACATTTCAACAACGTGGAAAATGTGAAAATGGATAAGAATAAAGTTTAAAGGTTTTGGGGGGTTTTTTTAACATCGGGAACTATTGACTTCTTGATTTAGAGAGATATGAGCCTTTAACAGCCGGGCTGTCTTGCCGCTGATGTGGAAGGATTTATAATAATTTTGGGGATAATTATATTATTATAGATTTTCTCTCCCCTTGCACATATTTAATACTGTAATACTACATGTGCAGTGTCTCATTGCCAACATCCTCATGGGGACCAGGGGGTAGGCTAGATACTTGAGGACCATGAACTACTGTGGCTGCACAGGACTTTTGGAAAATTGTCAAGACCTGCTCTGTGTTATCTCCTCTCCCCAAAAGATGTTTGCTCTGGGTCCATCAAGCAGTTATTCTTAAGTATGTTGTTTGTACATCTCCTCGTTTGCTCAGAGGAATAAATAAGCATTTAAGGTTTAAGTGTTTTAAATAAAGGACTATAGTCCTAAGGACTATTGTTGTACTCCTGTCCTGAAGTTGTGTCTGCATACCACACATCCAAAGTGCAAACAGTTATTGTTTTTTAAATGTCTATTTTATTTTTTCACACTGTGCAGCTAAAAAATGGTGAGGACTTCTCAGGGTCTGTTAGCAGAACTGAAAAGCTGGAGGAAGAAAAGCAGCTTCTGAGAGCAGAACTGAACCACTGTGCAGAAAAGGTAGAACCTTACATGAACATGTGTACAGGAGCATTGATACTGATGTTCCTGTAATATACATGACCTCTTAAATATACATGTCTGTGTATGTGTACAGATGGCTCAGCTTCGTTCAGCAGAAACTCAGTTGGCTCAACTCTTGCACGAGAGACAGGCAACAGACAAACACAATCAGGCACTACGTACACAGTTAATCAGTGCACAAGAGAAGGTCATTATAAAAGCACTGAATAGCCACTAATTCACTCTGTGTGTATTCCTGTGATCTTAAACTGTCTTTATCACCGCAAAGGTGCTTTCCAGAGATCTTGAGAAAACTTTCTAGGATGCATTTAATTTCCTTTCTTGAGATCTCTATCATATAATGGGATAAATGTTAGCTGTGGTAACTCAGCCATTTCCCTTGCAAAGTATAAAGTAGGTTGTGTGTCAAGCTTTAGGTTAGTTACAACTTCTGCATCCTAAAAGTGAAATAATATTCTTGTAGGATCTTGCATTATTATGGCTTTAACACTGCAAGGCAATACATCTCATAATGATGATTAATAATTTGGGATCTTGAGAAAACAAGAGTTAACACATGTATGTAGTGTAGTATCTAGAAATGTCTTGAGAGCTCAGGAGAACATTTGTCACAGTCATGATAATGACAATTTAAGATTATAAATGATCACAGGAAGAAAATGGCTCCTGGCTTAGAGCTTACGTAGGTATTAATATCAAGTGATTTGGAGCAATACATGCAGCCGTCAGGTTTGCTAATATTGCGTTTGTCTTCTCCTTCAGGTCCAAGGACTGGATTCAAAGCTGCAAGGTCTGACTCAGCAGAACTCTCGTCTCAAATCTGACCTGCGGCTCACGCAACAGGAGCGAGATTCTCTCAAAGAGCAAGTGATTTCACTGCACAAACGGCTGCAGAACTTCAGTGAGAAGGTATGGGTTAAGGGCACAACAATTGAGGTAAATAAAGCTAAACTATAAATAAATAGCAGTGGACAAGAAACAGGCTGTGTTAATTTTGCATTCAGTTGTCTCTATGCATTTTGAGTAATTATTTATTAATACAGCACACTTTATATAACAGGATTATCGCAATGCATGTTTAGAAATATCTAAGCCCACAGCCCCAATTAAACAAGCCTATGGTAGCAGTGGAAGGATAAACTCCCTAAACCTGAAGCGGAAAAAAAAACTTAGGAGGACTAAGGCTTAAAATGGAACCCAACCTCCCTGGCCAGCTTACATTTACGTTTAATGCATTTAGCAAACACCCTTATCCAGAGCGACTTACAACAATCTCATACAATCTCACAATTCAAGTAATGGTGGATTAAGGGCCTTGCTTAAGGATCCAACTGTGGCAGCTTGGCAGAGGTGGGATTTGAACCCTGGACCATTAGGTCCAGTATCTTAAAGGCTAGGCTACCGCAGCTTAGAGGTTTAGGACTTTTGTAATTACCTCAACTTACCTTGTAACTACCTAAATAAATAATATAATAATTAAAAAAATAACTTTTAATCTAGACTTAAAGTTGGGGAGTGTGTCTGAATCCCAAGCAAAGGTGAGGATGGTACTCCATAGCTGTATAGTTAGACCATAATGCAAGTAATTTTTTACCTAAGGTAGTTATAACTAGTTCCAACATATTACAACTAGGGATGAGTTTACATCTATCACAGGTAAAATCAACACACATTATCATGTCTTGAAAGCAAATGGATAATTACACATCACACTGCATCATCCGTTTTTTGTTGTTTTGTTTTTTTAAAGAAAAGGTGCGTGCGCGCGCGCGTGTGCGCGCGTGTGCGTGTGTGTGTGTGTGTGTGCGCGCGCATTATGTAGTTGACATCAAAATAAAAATAAAGTAATAACTAAAAAACAATATAAGAGTTTTGAAACCTGGACCTTGTCAGCTAATAATTTTAATTTCTGATCTGATTGGTTAAAGTTGTGCATCTTAAAATGTCTCACACTGACTGAAATTGAAACAAGTGACAATTTCCACCTGCAGTTTAGACTGTGCTGATCTGAAGTCTGTATGCTTCTATAACTTGTTGTTAACATTTAAACTCTTTGTTTAGTGCAAGTCTTTAATTAATCAGCTTTGACATCAAATACATTTTGGGTGATCAACTGTAATTACAATATTCAGGACATTTCACAATTCACATTTTGGTTATAATGCTCCATTAAAACAAGATTTCAACACTAAACAATAAAGCATTACTATCATTACAATTCTGGACACAACATAAACATTATCAGCGTTCATTTCTTGAGCTCTTAGACAGATACATGGTTTGTTTCAAGAATTTTTAGCTCCATTTGTGTTCACGTCACTTTACGACAGTACAATGATAATGAAGACAGTTTAATACAAATCTAATAACTAAAACCACCATTATATTCTCTTGCTCTTATTTTGCTCTTTAGTGTCGACTGATAGAGATGTCTGTAGCTGGTGTCTCGTGCAGCTCACAGCAGGGGAAGCGTGTGTGGTCAGATCTTTCTGGGTTGATGGAGGCAGAGCTGAAGTTGCTGCGTGAAGAAAATCAAAGGCTGCAGCGAGAAATGAGTGATGTACGACTAGAGCTTGGTTCTGCACGGGACAAGGTTTGACACTGAGATTTCTACAAGCAGGCCAATGCAATTCCAGAATAAATGTTTCAACCACTTTATAAATATTGCTTAGGGTCGTCAGTTGGAGGCGCTGGTGTTGAGTGTGAAACAGCAGAAGCATCAGAACCAGGCGAGTCTTGCTAAAGCAGCAGAGCAGGAGCGATCAGCTTTCAAGCGAGAGATTGAGGCTCTGCAAACCCAGTTACACAACAAGGTACTACATGTTCTATGTAAACACACATACACACATTGTCTGTTCTGTATTTTTGACGTGCTTGGATAAAATTAGCTTAATTTTAAACTAAAATCAATATTAAAGACTTAAAAATGTCAGTTACTGCCGAATGGAATTCACAAATTAATAACATGTAACTAAATTATGTTTCCATTTCAGTTCCACGATAAGAACTCTTAATTGGTTTTTCATGACTTTCAATTTATACCTATAAATGTATAAATATGAAGGCAAACAGATGCCAAATTCCCTTTTTTCATATACATGTGTACAAATCAAAAATATTGACCTTTTAGATCAGGTGATGGCTAAAAATGTAGATACATACATCCGTTAGGACATTGACATTTGACATTAGCGAAAATGATCTGAGCTAAAATGAACCTGGCTAGAGAAGTATGCCTCCACACACAGTAAAGAGGATGCCAATAAACTACTTGGAAGGCATGCCAGAAGACTTTTCTTTGATGTAACCACAAACGAAGGGCCTGGGGTTGCTACTGGGACCAAAGTATGTGGTTAAATGGACAAAAATAGAGCTTTGTGGCAACAAACACTGACGGTGGGTTTAGTTAAAAAAACAGTGGTTATACAGAAAATTGTTGAATCTCTCGCTCTGAGTAAGAGCATCTGCTAAAAGTAAAGAATTATTAACAAGGTGCAGTTTTGTGATTGAAAATCTGACACAGGTGTAGCCTTTTATTTTAAGTCTTTTTTTTAATGGTGACATATTCTTTAACTGACAACTGTTATATAGCTGAATCTTTTTGTGAAGTTTTCCTTTAGGAATGTATTGTCATGCTGTGTGTGTGTGTGTGTGTGTGTGTGTGTGTGTGTGTGTGTGTGTGTGTGTGTGTGTGTGTGTGTGTGTGTG
>JAUZSV010270909.1:0-12096 GCA_034780495.1 Parotocinclus cesarpintoi
ACAATAAAGGTTTAATAAACATTTAATATGTTACATAGCACGTCCCGTCTTCTAACATAGGGCATGTTCGTTTAATTGGACCAGCCGGTTTTTAGGACCAAAACCATCACGTCCCGATGTGGTCCCATTAACCGGAATCAACTGTATATGTTTTTCATTAATATTTTTTGAAAACCCGCGAAGTGAACACTGTATTGACCTCTGGGTACCTCCTGTTTCCTCCCATAACGTTCTTTAGGTCAGTTAGTGTCTCTAAAGTGTCTTTAAAGTGTCTCAGTGTGTGATTGGGACAAATTTTAGGACTCAGCTGTCCAGGACAGACAGGGTAGCAGCACAAAAACACACTCAGCAACGCTTAGAGGAATCGTTCAGCGAAAATAAAATAGCCATAGTACCGTAGGTCGCCTTTTAAACATTTTAGGCGTCCATCGTCGATCATTTAACGTCTAAAGTTAAAGGAAAAACAAAAAAAAGAAGCGTTTTGCGCCCTGGCAGGATGGCCACGATTGGTCAAGGCCGATCGGAGGAACAGCACGGTCAACGGGCGCCTCTAAACTTGCGGTTTATAATGCCTGCTCATGGGTTGTCCCTGCTTTTTGCAGGACCTTTCCAGGCTGAAGATCCCTACCGAATTCCAGCACGTGATCTGGAAGGGGATCATGGAGCACCGGCAGAGCATGGAGTTCCCCCCGCCTGCTCACATCCTGCGCTCGTCCAGCGGCGCGTCTTCGGTGAGCGTGGGCTCCACTGAGGCCCGGGGGGAGCGCGTGATCGACGCCGTGCGCTTCACCCTGCGCCAGACCATCTCCTTCCCCCCGCGCGACGACTGGCCCGACTTCTCCTTCGACCTGGACTCGCGCCGCAACAAGCAGCAGCGCATCAAGGAAGAGGGCGAGTGAGAGGGCTCGCAAAGGGGCACCCCTACGCACGCAACACACACATTAACACACACACACACACACACACACTTGACAGTGTACAGCTTTAATACAAAGTGCTCTATTTCACTTAAAAGCATGCCAATTAAATGCACTTAATGTCTAGTGTTTTTGGGTGTATTTCGGTCTGCTTGTCATTTCAAGCCCCTGTTTGTTTTCATTTTTTGTTTTGTTTTAAAGCAGGACACTGTAGCTTAGGGTAAGCGGTGCTTTTTGCCGTGTTTGAATTTCTATCATCGTGTAATATTTCTTGAGACACAGCACTTAAGAAATGCTGAAATGTTTGCTACTACTGTACTATGATTTGTTCATACTCATCCTCCGCACAAGAGGAACTAATCTTTGGGGGCTTAAAAAAAAAATTATTATTATTTTTTTAATTATTTTTTTTTCGGACAAGGTGTATTTTTTGATTGTAAAAAAACTTTTTAATCCAAAACGGATTCATAGTATTATACTTTTTTTTTTAATTAATCTGATGCTACGTTGTTTTAAATGATTACATGTACCAACTAATATGACTTTTTTATCACTTTTTTTTAATAATTAAAAAAAACAAATAAACTTAATCGATCCTGACAGTTTTATTCGTGGACATATTCAATCTCATATCACACACGTGAGGTTTCCAGTATTTCAACTCCGTTTCCGTGTAATGTACATACTTTGTTTTTGTTTTTTTATTACAGCCTATAAATGTTGTAAATACGCAAGTTATTTTGATAAACCAAAAAAAATAAAGTACCGTACACGTTCATATGGCTTGGTCTCTCTTTATTTTCGGTGTGCCCCCTTCAGAGGATGTTCGATTGCATTATTTATGACCTTGATTTCGCTTTTCAGGATGTTCCTGCATTAGGCCGACGATCATATTTAAAGAATAAAAAAAAAATTATTTCTTTTTTTGGCTATTTTGGGGATCCGCCGCATGTTTTTTTTAAATATGATCGTCGTTTTATTTAATAACAATTAAATCAAAACTGGGCCATCCATGGAGGTCGGGTCCCTTTTTGAGTCTTGGTTCCTCTCAAGGTTTCTTCCTTCTACTATCAGGGATTTTCCTTGCCACTGTCGCCCTAGGCTTGCTCAATTATAGATTTGCCTTTTAAAATAATATAAGATTATAAAGCTGCTTTAAGACAATGCTCGATTTTAAATTGAATTGAATTGAATTTGAAATGAAAGCAGTGTTTCTTTTACTTAAGAAATGACCTTTCTTTTATTGCAGACAATATGAAGCTGAAATATTTCATGTTTTTTTTTTTGGCTGGCTAACATCCATTTATGCATTTCAGGCCTGCAACACATTTTATCAGACTACATGTACATTTATTGAAATTAAATTGACTTTTTTAATGCTTTTCCAGTAATTGAGGATGGGATTTAAGCTTTGCCTCAGACTCTACAAACAAAAGAAACAAGAAACGTAAATTCCTACTAATTATTACAGAAGAAATCTCACCGCTACTTTGCTGGAGGTCTGGTGGCTGCCAGGGTTCGTCCCAGGTCTGATGATGCCGTTGCGTGTTGGTGTTGCACAACTCTGAGTCCTGCTAATGCTCACAGAGTGGCACGAAACTGAACGACGACAAATGCGCACAACTAAAAACAATGGCGACATGGAATGGAGACAAACGGTAAAAATGCAAGCGCGATTGAGATGAAAACACGGGAAAGTGCAAGCGGTGAGAACAGGAGAGAGAAAATAAAAAAGATCAGCACTAACAGAACCGCTTTATCTGCAGGATTTCATAAATCGCCGAGCGATTATTTAAAAGGAAAACGCCAGCTTTTTTTTAACCTGATTTCTATGTCCTGCAGTAACCGTACTGCTGAAGGACACCTTTCTGTAATGTGCATTCATTCCTGGTCTGCACCATACGTCCCTCAGACATAGTCCTCACCCTGGAGACGCTTAGACTTGGATTCCGACGATGCCAAAACCTTTGTGAAACACACCTGGTAACCACTCTAAATGCAATCCTAACTTTAGGTGCATTTTAACTTAAAAGGTTGCTGTAGCCTAGCGGTTAAGGTACTGGACTCATGGTCCTGGGTTCAAATCCCACCTCTGCTGAAGCTGCCACAGTTGGGCCCTTAGGCAAGGATCTTAACCCACCATTGCTTAAATTGTAAGACTGTATGAGTTGTAAGTCGCTCTGGATAAGGGCGTCTGCTAAATTCTGTAAATGTAAAAGGCGCCATGCCTGGAGTTTCAGTGTCAGAGAACAATGCTGCCTTTTTTTTTATTTTGATTTTGTTTATTTGGTTTATTTTAACGTCGCTATTAGCATCAGTGGCTATTTCAGTGACACAAACGAGGCTGCTGCACCCTGCATTTGAACCCAGGATCTTCTTGCTACCCACCGAGCCACCCTGTCTCTGTACGATTGAACTCTTGTGAAACCTGCTGACAGAAAAGAGAATCACGGTCTTGAAAGGCCGAAAATTGCCTGGCTGAATGGATGTATGGCAAAATGATCACACAAATAGGAGTTAAATAGCTAGAAACTGATCTGATCCAGGTCGGTGTGTGTCTGGATTCTGTCCCAGAATCAATGAGGATTTTGGAGGTGCAAGTGTGCCCCGGATAGAGTGCCAGTCCATCTCTCAGAAGGGGTCACAATTTCAGTGTCTGCGTTGGCTCCGTTTTCATACACAGCAGATTATTTGACTTTGCGCTGTTTTATAGTTAATACGTTTCATACGTCTTTGTACCATGACTAATATCACCCAGCAAGCATCTACATATTGCTTTAACCATCATGCAAGCGTTTTCCATTTAACCTTTCTCTGCTTTAACATCAGTCGCTTGAGCCTGCTTTCATGTAGCCATGGTAACACTTCAGTCTTCCTGATGGAGGTGAAGAGAGGTTGTGTTGTGTCCTAAGCTTTGTGCTTGTGCTAATGTGCCTGTGCGTTCACAGTCGGTGCTTGAGGAGTTGGCCTCTCAGGAGTCTCAGTTGAGCAGGCTGAGAGAGAAGGCCCAGTTGCTGTGGGACAGACACACGGCCGGAAAGGGCTTTGTGCATCGCGTCTCGCAGCTTTCCTCTCAGTACCTAGCTTTAAGCAACCTGACCAAGGTAATGTCTGCATGCTTGCTGCCAGTCTTACCCTTTTGCTTCAAAGAAGGATAACTGTTGTATCGCGAGTCTATTGTGCATGACAAGGATAGTAACCCTGAACGTCTGCTGCATTCCTGAATTACGTCAGCAAACTCAGTGTGATGTCAAGATGCACCTGTCCAGACTTTTAATCTGTTGAGATGTTCACTCTAGTTTGATTTGACTGTCTACCAGGAGAAAGCCTCGAGAATTGATCGGATTGTATCCGAGCACCAGCTCTTCTCGCAGGGTCTGAAGGAGCTACAGAACTGGATAGCAGACACCAGTCACATGCTGCAAACTTACTGTACTCCAACAGCAGACAAAAACGTTCTGGATAGTAGGATGATCAAACTCGAGGTAACGTCTTGAATTTCACAGGTTTGCTTGCGCCAGGCCTTTGGTTACTTTTATAGTGGCTGAGGGGTTTGCTGTCATTACAGGCCCTGCTTACAGCTCGCCAGGAAAAAGAGATCCAGCTTAAAATGCTGGTCACTAGAGGTGAGTCTGTGCAGAGGAACACATCAGCTGAAGGGGTTCCACTGGTCTGCAAACAAATCCAGGACCTGAAAGACTCCTTTGATGGCTTGCTCTCTGCATCCATTCAGTGCAAGGGGTAATTCCACTAACACCACTGTACAGATTTAATTTCGAGTCATTTAAAGAAGTGAATAATAAACAAACATTGCACAAGTCAGTAAGGGCATGGGTCGGATGTTAAAGCTAAGGTGTTGTATTTCTGATCTTACAGTCAACTGGAGGGAGCTCTCTCACAATGGACTAGTTACCAGGAGGATGTACGACAGTTTGTAAGCTGGATTGAATGTGTAGAAGAACGTCTCAACTGCTCAGACAAGCAGTGCTGTGAGATGAGAGATAAGACCGCCAACCTGGATAAAGCCAAAGTATTGCTTTTACCTTAATGCTCTTTCAGTATTTTAAAACCTTGAGCTAGTGTCTTACACATCATAACTGTAAACATGTTAACATCCACTTGCAGTTAGAAGTGAACACGAAAAACCTTGCTGCCACCAGATTTTATCATTTCATTTTTTTTAACTTAACACCCCTGGGGTCGACTGACGCGCGGGTAGGTCAAATGCTGTGTTTCCGGGCGTTTCTATTAATATCTTTGCGATAACGTAGCACAGAAATACGGTTCAAACATTTCCTGAATCCACATAGTCCTTTCTTTCAGCCCATCCAATCCTGAGTCTGTACGTCACTCACATCCCGACTTATGAGCCTATAAGAATGAGCAACCCGCCTCTCTTGTCTGACTGGTGAATCCGTGTGTCTGTCACCCGCTTCTCATCTGTAACTGGTGAATCCCTGTGTCTGTCACCCGCTTCTCATCTGTAACTGGTGAATCCCTGTGTCTGTCACCCGCTTCTCATCTGTACTACTGATGAGAAGCTAAGACTAATTGGTATATCAATTTCAAGCACCAAAATAGTTTGTCCACACAATAAAAAATATATTTTTACAAGATATATGAAGAATTTTTAAATCGGATTTCAAGTTTTTCGGGATTTAGGGCCAGATAATCTCTTCATACTTTCTCCAAGTTACTTATTTCCACATTATTGAAACTGCTGAGACTGTTCTGAATATTTTGATATTTTGATAGCATTTCCTTAGGACCTGGATCAAAACTGTGGGCTGGGCTTGTGACATGAAGGATAGGTGGGGTTGATCTATCAGCCTGTGCCCAGTGAATTCTGGGATAGGACCCCCATTGATAAGGATTTGCTTTGCAGTAATAGAAAACACTAATACAGTGTATTCTGAAAATATGTTTAATATTGTTATATAGTAGAACTGGAACCATGTTTTACAATTACAGTTATTTTTTATTTTAGTTGCTGTTTGAGGAAGTGCAGAGCCATAGCTCTGTTCTAGACACCATTTCTGTGAAAGGCTCCAACATGGCTGAGCACTATGTCACCCAGATGGAGATCCAAGACTTGCAAGAGCGGTACAACAGTGTTAAAGAAAGGGCGCAGGTGCATTTCCATGTTGTTTTTACATCCCAATATAAGCTATATAGCAAAACGTAACATAACAGTAACAGTTATGGTGCTCTCTTTGTTCAGGTTTGGGTGGGAAAGGCAGATGAGTTGGTGCTAGCTCATCAGGAGTACCAGTCCAGTCTGCATGCATTCAAGGATTGGCTGGAACAGCAGCACGAAAGACTCAGTTGCTACGCCCAGCTAGAGGGAGATGTTGACACCCTGGAGGAAACTCTACAAAAACTTCAGGTCAGAACTTAAAACAGGCCTACTTATCCTCTATAAAATAGGCCCACAGTAAGACAGTTATCTAATGTGATGTCATGCCTAAGTGCATACATGCTGATGTTCAGCTTTGTGTATATAAGGGCTTTCAAACTATTAAGTAATGTACATTGCATGATATTTATTGGGTAATTCATGAGTAATCGTTTTTTACTTGTTCTTGTTTGCCCCTTGATGAAAAGTATACGCTCAAAAAGCACTACATAGTCAAAAAGTGGCTGTTTTTAAGCTTCAGAATAAAAAGATTTATTGCCTTTAATAATTGAGTATTTGTGTAGTATTTTATTCACAACATTACAAAAATTATTTGTAAATTTTCTGATGGAGGGCTGCCATGGTGTTGCCAGATTCATAACCAAAAAAAACATACCCTTTTAATGAAGGGTATTCTTTTGAATTTGTACCGTATGTAATGTAAGAAGCAGAATGTACATAGTGTTAGGTCGTGTGTGTGTACACGTGTGTGTGTGTACGCGTGTGGGTACGCGTACACGTGCATGTGTATGTGTACGTGTGTTTTATCTGAACTCACAAGGAAGTGTCTGTAGTCATTGACCAATTGTGTTCCGTAGAACCCAGGAATTCTATAATCTATTGTAAACATTACTGAATAGTTGACCATTTATAGCCCATAACTATGGCTCCTTCACAGGGTCAAGCTGTGAAAATGCCATTTTCTGACAGGTATCAGAAAATGGGACAGAATGTGGGACAGCAAACCATAAATTAATTTTGTGTTGTATTTTTCCATCTCTAGGAGTTTCAGGTGCACTGCACCCAAGGACAGGCCCTGCTTAACACGGTGTTGTTGAACAGAGAGCAGGTGATCCCTTGGGGACTGCCCCAGTTGGAGGACCGCATCCTAGAGACAGTGCAGCAAGAGTGGGGCTCTTACCAGGTCCGACTAGCTGAGACCAGGTCACAGTTGAACAGTGCCCTAGCTAAACTTCGTCAGACTGAGCAGAAATTCCAGCGCCTTGATAACTGGTTAAAGGAAATGGAGATTAAAAGTCAGCTGCGCAGCTGCAGGCGTTCTGATAAAGCAACAAAGGAAGCTCAACTTCATCTGTTAAAGGTATAGAAGAACGATATGCTGTTTTTTTACATCATGTAATAATCAACATTGTTTACTGGAGCTGATGCTTGATAATGTTGGCTGAACGTTAAACATGATTGTTTTCTGAAATTTTGTAAGCACTTAGCATTAAGTTAAATTGAATGCATTACATTTAACAATGAAGGAACAAATTCAGTTTATGATTCAATTAATTGCTTATTAGGAGTGTGCGATATTGACAAAAATGATATTTCTATTTTCTGGGATTTGGTCAATATTTTGCAACTTTTGTAAATGTGTTTTTTTTAAAGTTTTACATTATACTAGCTGGCTTTTGTTAATGGGATGCTAGTTGTTGCATACTAATGACATAAACAGAAATAACACTGCAGGAAATGCTTTTTACCTGAAGCAATCAGGTACAAACTTTACTACAGAGGGGCGTATGTTTTGACACACCAACTGGTTAAAGTTCAAGCAGAACATGCTGTGCATAATTGACAATGTATTTAATCGACACAGTTTGTCATAATCTTCGTATTCTGAACAGTGGTTCGTTTGCAGATGAGGAAGATAAGTTGTCTTTAGCAACAGTTTCTGCCACAGTTTGCAGACCATCTTTGTGTCTCTGAGGTGGTGGACTAGCAAATCTATAAATTGTTGTACCTATTCTTTGATAAAAAGCATAAACATGCTCAGCCAGAAATATCCTAGTGTATCTATAAAATGCTAGATTATACAATAAATGCATTTATACATTTATCGATATGTTATGCAGATCAGGCTGTTACAGGTCTAACCTAGATAGTGTTTTCATTTTAGAAATGACAGCATTAAAGATTTTGTGAACATTTTGTCAGTCAAGTTGTTTTTGTTTTGTTTGTTGTACAGGGGTGGCATGAGGAGGTTCTAGTGTACCAGGAGGAAATTGAAGGTTTAAGTACTTTGGCGCAACAAGTACTGGAGGAAACTCACATTAGTAGTCGAGTCAGTACTAGGGCTACACAACTGACTGCACGATACCATGCCCTGCTACTGCACCTGCTGGTAGGACACGCGCACACACACACACACACACACACACACACACACACACACACACACACACGTCACACTTCTCTCACTATCCTTGTGAGGACTGTTCAATGACATATTGATTACTGTAGCTTATTTAGTCCTCACAAATTTATAAAGAGAAGGTTACACACGCACACACACTTGTATACCATAGGTATCACAGTATACACCTTACCTTTTACTTTGGAACTGTTACTCAGGAGACAATCAAGCAGCTGAAGGAAGAGGTGACTGATATTGAAGAATCACACAGTATCTTCAGCACCTTCTCTGACTGGCTGAGCACTGCACAGAAGAACTTCAGTAGTGTGGCTGTCTGCACTGATGTCGTTGATTGCATTGCCATGGAAAGGAAAATAAAAAAACTGGAGGTATGTCTAGAATTTCATCTAGAATTCGGAAACATTTACAGATTGGAGTTTAGTGTTTGGGCGACAAACAATACATATTCCTAAATAGTAGTCGGCCAATTAATACACCTGCAGAAGAATCAGGTGGATCAATGCCATAAGTGGCTTCGTTCCACAGCTGTACGTTGGGTACTCTGATTTCCTCCCACAGTCTGAAGACCTGCATTAATATATGAATTGATTATGCTAAACTGGTCTGCCCGGAGTGTTTGAATATGACTAGTCTCTATATAACCATAACTATCGCTGTAACCTTGCATGCGTGTCATTAAAATGGCCACTGATGCTGATAGAGATGTTTAAATAAATCCAAATCTGGTTGAAATAACAGCAAACAGGTGTTCATAATTTCAGTACATGTTTATTTAAGATAAGCCATTTTGTAACTCAATTATCAGTTCTATCAGTTGCAAATATTACAACTATCTATCAGTTGCAAAATATTGGCATTGGCAATTGAAAAAAAAACATACCCATTGACCACTATTCCTGATGACTTTAGTAATGTATTCTGATGTCTCAGGCTCTGCAGGGTGACATGGAGCTTGGTCACACTTTCCTTAAGAACATGCGGGAGAAGACTGAAAGGGCTATGACATTCTTGGAGGAGTCGGAGGCAGATCAACTTAAGGTTGAGATCAATGGTCGTCTCTCCCAGCTGGACGACCTAATGGGAGCTCTGCGAGCTGAGATCAGTGCTCAAGAGAAGTGTATTCAGCTCTCTAAAGACTTTCTGGACAAATATAAGGCTCAGAGCCAGTGGATTATGGAAACCAAATCACTTCTGACCTCCGCCGTGGAACTTAAAGCTGAACTTTACCAAAAAAAGGCACAGTTAGCCAAGTACAAGGTGAATTAAATGGAATAAGGCTGGATTTGTATATACACTGTATATGTGCATTTCACTTTATTTCTTTGAAGCCCCATAATTGCTTGTAATCAGATTTATCAATCTACATTCCAGTGCATTTCTTACTAGAACCAATTTCCACTATTGTTTAATCCTACATTTGTATTATTATTATTATTATTACACTGCTGTTATTCAAACATTTGTCTTTCCACAGACCATCCTACAAACAGTGCAGTCTCATGAGCCAGCTGTGAAGTCTGTCATCGAAAAAGGAGAAGCTTTGATTGAAATTATCCATGACCCTGTTATTAGTGAGAATATGGCCAAGCTGCAAAATGATTACCAAGACCTATGCAACACAATTAAGGTATTTCTATGACAGACCATATATAAAATTATAGATTATGTTTCATGTAGTAGTTTCGAAGTTGTTGTCCATACGATAAACATCACAAGAATGTGACTATTATAGCGTGTAAGTGAAGTTGTGTTGTTTCCAGGCTCATGTACAGAAGCTGATGGAGGGGGTGAAAGAGCATGAGGACTATAACATTGAACTTCAGGAGGTGGAGAAATGGCTGTTACAGATGTCTAGCAGATTGGTCACATCAGATTCTATGCAAAGCGGCAGTCTTGAGACGGCCACGCAGCAACTAGCACGACAAAAAGTTTGTTTCATTAAAGTTAATTTCTACGTGTTATTGTTGATGATGGCATAATGATGTACAGGTGGGTGATATGGCCAAAATCCCCTCTCATGCTAGACATATTTATATTGTAATATAGTAATTCTTAGAAAAAATAGAAATTTGATGATTTAATCTAATTACTGAGTAGATTGCTATTTGAAAGGCACTTACCGTATTTTCTGCACCATAAGGCGCACCGTATTATAAAGCGCATGCTAAAACATACGGTCTTCAAAAAAAGTAAAGGAAGCGAAACAGTGATTTGAATTGAACTTTATTCTACTGTTTAACAAAACACTCACATTATTTTTAATCAATGTTCTCCCACCAATCCATGAAAGTCCTCATCTTCTGTGTCTGAATTGAACAGCTGGGCAATTTCACCATCAAACACAATCAGTTTCGTCGCTAGATGGCCGATCAGCAATGATGCCGGCTTTTGCGAAAGCTCGGACAACACTTAAAGCAGAAACCTTAGCCCAGGCATTTACAATCCATTCACATACGGTGGCATAACTCACCCGGCGCTGCCTTCCAGTCTTAGTAAACATGTGTTTGCCATCTATCATCCATCACTCCATAGCCGCTTGCAACTTCACTTTAATCGCCTGTTTACACCAATGTCCAGTGGTTGGAGTTCTTTCGTTAACCCACCCAGAATGATGGCAAGCTCCGAATTCAACCAACTCGCTTTGTTACCATGGAAACTCTGTCTCGACTTCTTAACTTGGCACAGTTCATTTTCCTGCTTCCTCCACTTCCGAACCATAGATTTATATATGTTGAATTCTCTCGGAGCTTTTCTATTCCCATTTACAACAGCGTAACTGAAACCACGTAAGCATGTCTTTTCACTGGTGCCATTTTCAGGGGGTTATTGACAAACAAATGTTGTTTCGCAGCATACCGGCAGTATACGGTAAGCGCAAGTACTCTATGTATTATGTTATGCTCTCTGATTAGTCAACATTCTAACTAATGTTCTCTGATTGGTTTACGCACTGTACGTACTGTACGTAATTACGTCCCTGTTTCAGCCAAAAATGGACCGACAGTAAATGAAGTAAAGTCCCACTTACCACTTACCAAAGTCTCACAACAATACTTATAGCTTTTGGAACCCAGTACACATATAAGGCTCACCGAATTATAAGGCCCATGTCCGATTTTTGGGGAAATGTAAGGCTCCTAGGTGCACCTTATAGTTCGGAAAATACGGTAATCACATTTCTTTGGAGCCATAGTTTATAAACCTGAGCCATCCAAGGTAAATCTGAATTAAATGATGTACTACACAACAATCTGTGTTATGTAATTACAGGTAGCAGATTGACAGCATTTAGAATTTAGTGTGTGACAAAATAATAATTAACCTGAATGTATACATGGCTATGGGAAAGTAATAACCTTGATAAGTCTTCTAGAGTAAACTTTCATGTTTTTTTGTTGGTTTTTTTATTTTAAATTTTTGTTTTATATTATTACAATCACAAAACAACTTTATACATTCAGGCAGGGGGTGATATACAAAAAAAAATATTGAAGGGGGAAAAGTACAGGAAATACAGAAGGACAACTTTTAAATTGTATCTAGTAGTAGGTACAACAATATAATATTACAAACAATAATTATTAATCCTTAAGTACTTGAAATGTGGTCTTAAGGGTATT
>JAUZSV010271018.1:0-12096 GCA_034780495.1 Parotocinclus cesarpintoi
TGTGTGTCTGTGTGTGTGTGTGTCTGTGTGTGTGTGTGTCTGTGTGTGTGTGTGTCTGTGTGTGTGTGTCTGTGTGTCTGTGTGTGTGTGTGTGTCTCGGTCTGTCTGTGTGTGTGTGTGTGTGTGTCTCGGTCTGTCTGTGTGTGTGTGTGTGTGTCTCGGTCTGTCTGTGTGTGTGTGTGTGTCTCGGTCTGTCTCTGTGCGCGTCTGTCTCTGTGCGCGTCTGTCTCTGTGCGCGTCTGTCACTGTGCGCGTCTGTCACTGTGTGCGTCTGTCTCTGTGCGCGTCTGTGTGTCACTGTGTGTCACTGTGTGTGTCTGTCTCTCTTCTATTAAATCATCCTTGTGACTGTTGTGTCCCGTGTAACATTTTCAGATAACGCGTATGGAATATGTTCACTCCAAGAACCTCATATACAGGGATGTGAAGCCAGAGAACTTTCTAATCGGGCGGCAAGGGAACAAGAAGGAGCACATAATTCACATCATAGACTTTGGCTTAGCCAAAGAGTACATTGATCCTGAAACCAAAAAACACATTCCTTACCGGGAGCACAAGAGCCTCACTGGCACGGCCCGATACATGTCCATAAATACACACTTTGGAAAAGGTGAGAACACTTTTTTTCTTTTTCTTTTTGGACAGTCTTTTAAAGTAAATGGCTAACCTATGCTGCTCACAAAAAATGGGGGATATTTCATTATGAATATGAAACGATTAAAAAAAGAAGCATTGAATTAAAGCAGATAATCAGAAAAGCAAATCAAAAATGTCAGAAAGTTGTTTGGTTATTTTGTTCGATTAGCACATCAGTGGTTGTAGACCGTTGACGGATTATTCCGTGTTCAGCAGATAATGGAATTGCATACCAATGTTTGCTGGACATGCAGTCAAACATGATGGAGCAGATTTTGTATAGTCTGGATGAATTTTCTTTGTCCATTGGCAGCAAGAAACTGATCCCGCAACTCTGTTGCGTTGCCGCACCTGCTCCTTTTTGCCAATAAGGTCAGGTAGCGAGTCATCTCTTGCTGTTGTGACAGATGGGCGACCCTGCCCTAGTCTTCTTCGTACTGCTTCAGTATCTTGAAAGCGATTTTGCAGTCAGCCAATCTTTATTTGGGACGTTCCAAGTGCTGTTACCACTGCTGTCTGTGTTTGTCCAAATTGTGTTGCAGGGGCATTACAAGGGCAGGGAAATTGCAGGCTGTAGGAACGTTAAGATCAGGGACCGTTCAGCTACTTCAGCACTTTCAACCTTTTATATAGTGCATTTTCACCAATCAAATAAAAGTTGTTTTTGCATCTCGTTTGCGTTATAGAACAACTTTCTTTGACTTGTCGTTTGCTTTTCTGATGTCCTTGTTTACTTAAAAACAGAATTAAAAAAAAAATATCTCGTAACTTTTGTGAGCAGATCTTTTGTCACTCGTCTTGTTACAGAGCAAAGTCGGCGAGATGACCTTGAAGCCTTAGGTCACATGTTTATGTACTTCCTCCGAGGCAGCCTTCCTTGGCAGGGATTAAAGGTATAACACTCAAAACATGAATTTAATTATTAATAACTTAATAAATAAATAAATAATGAAATTTAATGAAATTAATAATGCACAAATGTTTTTTTTTTCCAGGCTGATACGTTGAAAGAGAGATATCAAAAGATCGGGGACACAAAAAGAAATACGCCTATTGAAGTTCTCTGTGAGAGCTTTCCAGGTGAACAAACTTTCCGTTAAGTTCGTAATTAAATTTCCTTTTTTATTTGTGTGTGTTTTTGAGTTTTGTGTTTAGCACAGCTAGCTATTTCACAGTCACTGAGAGAACAAAACCTGCTTTTTGATATCGCTATCACAATCTAAGCTCGTTATATATTTATCTAAGTTTTATTAGTTAAGTATATTAAGTTTTATCGTTTTCAGGGTTAGTACATAAAGTCCGATTGCTTGGTTGTCTTTTTAGCGTTTTGTCAAATAGCTGATGTTTTCTACAAGTATGTTATTTATTTGCATTCCTCCAAAGTAATGCCTTCTGTGATACAATTGAAAAACCATACTACGTACATTAAGCACTATAATAATGAGCTATATCTTGCTACTACGGATTTGTAATATTAGGGCGTGGTGGTGGGCTAGCGAATCGATTCTGTGCCAACCAAGCAATAGGGAAAAACTTATTAACTATTGCAGCGATCCGAATAAAGTGATGCTAACAAAATGCCAGATGATCTACTATCCCCTAAGCTCAATCTTAATAGTATGTTTCCCTCAGTGAAGTGATTTGACATCTCACAAAAATTAGGGGATATTTCTTTTTACAATTTTTGTGAACATTATTTTTAGTAAGCCGGCATGTTGACTGATTTTAGCAAACTGAATATTACGGGTAATTAAGATTATTGCTTTAAAAAAACATTGTTCCTGTGAATTAATAATTTAAGAATGAAACAAATATTTCCACATTTGATCTGCTCAGCACGATTCCACATATTTTCTTTCTTTATTAAATGTGATTTGTTAACGTTTTCCTTCTGCGTTGCTCTTCCAGAGGAGATGGCTACGTACCTGCGCTACGTACGGAGGTTGGATTTTTTTGAAAAGCCTGACTATGAGTACTTGAGGACCTTGTTTACTGAGCTCTTCGAACGCAAAGGATACACTTTCGACTACACTTATGACTGGGTCGGGAGGCAAATAGTAAGTATAAATAGCCTTATCAGGAACCGCATTGACCTTTCTCAGTTGGATCTTAGCCGCAGTTGAATGTCGTATCAAGTTTTATTTGCAGATAAGAGAATTGGATTTAACGACCTGGTTCCAGTTGACCAATCAAATTAATTTGTGGGTTTTTTTTTTCCCCATACATGATTTGGCTCAACAAAAACTATTCTCGGCGTCAGACATTTCTTACTCTAGTTATTTCCAGTATTGACTCTTTGTGTGTAAATCGGATTTGTCTGCCCTGCAGTCTGAGCGTAATCGTTGTGTCATTTGGCTCATATGTTTGTCTTGTTCTAGAAGTAATTAGTCTTTTTGTTGTTTCCTGACAAGCCCACGCCGGTTGGTTCTGTACATGTGGACTCCGGAGCATCAGGCGTAACACGTGAGAGCCACGCGCACAGAGACAGACCTTCTCAGCACCAACCACTAAGGAACCAGGTAAGATCTGCTCTTGCTTTACTGAACATTTAAGGTGTTGCCCTGCTGCATTGGCAAAGCTCAGCTTTCCTGTCAGGATGACGTGCTTCTCCTTAAACCAAAATAAGCTCAGCTGGGGAGCGCTAAAGGCTTTAGCCACCTATAGTAATTATCCATATCATAGAGGGCTACATGCTGTAGCACGTATTCAGACTTCATTAGGAGCATATATGCTTTAGAATGCATGCAGGACATTATATTATATGCATGGTCTATGCATACATTTGAGCTACTTGGCCTTTTAAGTTGCTCGGGTGTTGAGAAGGCAGCTTTGCTTTGCACAAATTCTTTCCCTCAAAAATATCAGTAAAATACATTTGTTATTTAGTGTCTGTTCTTAAATTAAGGCAGCCTGTCATTTTAGTGCTTGTGTGAAATGTGTGCACCTACAGCCTCACCTGTCCATTTCGATTGATTGATTTATTTGTGTAATGCTTTTTATTGCCTGTGTATATATACACACAAGGGCAGCACGGTGGCTCGGTGGGTAGCACTTCTACCTCACAACAAGAAGGTCCCGGGTTCAATCCCAGGGTGCAGCGACTTGGGTCCTTTCTGTTTGGAGTCTGCATGTCCTCTCCGTGACTGTGTGGGTTTACTCCGGGTACTCCGGTTTCCTTTCACAGTCCAAAGACATGCGTGTTAGGCTGATTGGCGTCTCCAAATGGACATTGACTTGCGTATGCAAAACACCCCAGCCGTGTAACTGGAAACAACTGCACGCCGGTCCCAACTCCGGATAAATGGGGAGGGGTGGAGAAAGCAATGGCAAACTACTCCACTATCCTGCCGAAATACTTCATGGATCACATCGATGAAGGATAGAAATGTGTGGAGAGCGATAATCCATCAAGTGACCGAGGGTCGGTTGCGACTGTACGGTTAATTCCATTTCATATATACACAAAATATTAAGTTAGTTACACCTACCTTGTACTCGCTCACATTGGCCATTTCCAGGTTCCTAACATAAGTGCAATTTATAAGCTATTGCAAAAGGCATGTGGGGCACAATTTGTTACCCGCCTCTGCACCTTTAACAGTGGAACAGGACGGCCACAGGATCAGTGAACAGATATATGGGTGGTATTACGCTGTCAGCACAACAGTAACGCTTCATGATGGCATGTTAGATGGGGTGTGGTGAGTGTGTCAGGTACCACAGAGCTGACTATGGATTTAAAAACAGCTGTACATGCTTTCTGGCCCTGATCTTATTGTTACTGTTAGGACTATAAGACAAGGCCTGATAATCAGTAAGCAAAAGACAAGTACCAGTAGTACATGTGGTTTGTTACTGTACTGTAACAAGATGTATTATATTTTGGACTGTGGTAGCCTAGCAGCTGAGGTACTGCACTCTGGACCTGATGTTCCAGGGTTCAAATACTAATTCAATTTTGTTTATATAGAGCTTTTTACAATTGTGCATTGTCTCAAAGCAGCTTTACAATATTACATTATCTTAAAAGGTCAATTCCAAGTTGAGCAAGCCTAGGATGACAGTGAAAAGAAAAAAATCCCTGAAAGTGGTAGGAAGAAACCTCAGGAAGACCAAGACTTAACAGGGGACCCATCCTTCATGGGTGGCCTAGATGATAATTAAAAAAATACTTAAAATATATTAAATTATAGCAAAATTAGGTACCATCATCTTTAGTGGTTATAGGTGAAAACACTTTCACAAATTATTCTAGATTTAATCTACTGAGGTACAGCTATCTGTTTCCTGCTACTGCTATGACTACAAAATGTTGTAAAGAAGGAACAAAAAATGTGGATACGTATTGGGCTCCATCAATTCCTGCCTTAATTGCTTCTAAAATGTAGTTTAGATCTAATCCAAAAGTGGGAATTCAAGTTTTAGAATCACTACCCGAGTTGCACTTGATTCATTATTATACTGACTCACCTCCGACTCAGGACTTGGCATTGACCCAGAACGCAAGTAGAAGACTCTGGTGCCCCGAATTTAGACTCAAAACTGTACTTGGACTCCTACATTAGCCTAACTCAACTTGACATAAAATTTACTCTGGCTCGTGCACCAAGGACTCAAGACTCGACTGGGGCCAAAGACTTGACAAAGACTCACTAGACAAGGATTCACATGCCTTGGACATGCCTCTAGATTTGACTCAAACTTACATGCTATGGGTTCAAGATTCGACTCGGAATTGCATGCTAGAGACTGGAGAATTAAGACCTTTATGAATGACTCTTCCCCAACTCTGATGTCATCACTAAGGCATTACCCTGAATAGAGGCCTTGAGGTAGATGTGTCTCCCCACAGGGATGTGCATGTGAGATCCAGGAGGTAGTCGGAAACACAAGAGCTGGGTGTCATGCGTAACTTCTCTCTTAGAAAACAGGACACAGTCTCTGTAGAACAGTTCTGCAATTCCAAAACACATTTCACAGATCAGATGTAATTTAGCAATTAATCAGATGAAAATTAAATATTTTATACATATATGAAAAGTATCCAGACCCCTTTAAATTGCACTCTTTGTTTTATTTGCTAAAATCAAAAAAAGTTCATTTTATTTCTCATTAATGTACACCCAACATCCCATCTTGACAGAAATAAAATGTAGAAATGTAGAATTTTTTGCAAATTTATTAGAAAAGAAAAACTGAAATATCACATGGTCATAAGTATACAGACCCTTTCCTTAGTATTTAGTAGAAGTACCCTTTTGAGCTAGTACAGCCATGAGTCTTCTTGGGAATGATGCAACAAGTTTTTCACACCAGTTCTGTCAGGTTGGATAGACACATTGGTAGACAGCCAATTTCAGGTATCTCCATGGATGCTCAATTGGGTTTAGGTCAGGGCTCTGGCTGGGCCAGTCAAGAATGATCACAGAGTTGTTCCGAAGCCACTCCTTTGTTATTTTAGCTGTGTGTTTAAGGTCATTGTTTGTTGGAAGGTGAACCTTCAGCCCAGTCTGATGTCCTGAGAACTCTGGAAGAGGTTTTCTTACAGGATATGTCTGTACTTGGCCGCATTACTCCTCCCTTCAATTGCAACCAGTCGTCCTGTCCCTGCAGCTGAACAACACCCCATAGCATGATGCTGCCACCACTGCCACCACCATGTTTCACTGTTATGATTGTATGGGTAGGTCATGAGCAGTGCCTGGTTTTCTCCACACATACCGCTTAGAATTAACGCCAAAAAGTTCTTCTTTTTTCTGTCAAGATGGGATGCTGAGTGTACAATAATGAGAAATAAAATGAACTTTTTTTTGCTTTTAGCAAATGGCTGCAATGAAACAAAGAGTGAAACATTTTAAGAGGCCTGAATACTTTCCGTACCCACTGTATATGTAAATATAATGGGATTATAGAGCAGGCACTGGAGCCAACTCACCTCGATGTTTACTCTGGATAAAGGAGTCGTGAGATTCAAGAGGCTGACCAACTTGTGCCCACATGGTATTGGCTGCTTTGCGCAGACATACCTCCACCTTCCCAACAGAGCCTGCCATCTGAACTATTGTCACAAAAGTAAAGAAATAATATTAATAAACCTATTTGTACTAACAAATTATAACTATATAGCCATGGACAGATGTGTTTTTATACAGCTGAGTGGACTAGTATAAAAACATAAAAATAATGTTAAGCCAGTAAAATTTTTTGAAGCTGTTTCCACTATCCATACTCTGTCCGTGACTGAAATTAGCACTCAGATAAAAGCACAGTGTACTTTAATATGTCAATTTGGGCTGTTTTTCATAGATTGTCCACATAGTTCCAGTTAAGGCAACTTCAAGACATACCAAAACATTTTTGAAAATGATATGCACCCAACTTTGTGGAAACAGTTTGAAGAACACCATGTTTTCCAGCATGACTGTGTCCCAGTGCATAAATCACAAAGGTCTACTCCACCCATGGTTTGACGGGTTTGGTGCAGAAAAACTTGATTGGCCTGAAAGTGAGCTCAACTCCACCAAAAACTACTGGGATGGGCTAAAACAGAGATTGAGAGCCATTCTCGTCCATAATCACTGTCTGACATCTCAAATGTTCTTCTGGATGAATGGGCAAAACTTCTCACAAACACAGTCCAAAGATTTATAGAAACCCTTCCCAGAAGCACTTCATGATAATTCCTATGGATGTAATGTGTAGGTGTCCCAATGCCTATAAAGTGTACTCAACAGGAGGCTGTAGAAAGTTAGGTTAAAGCAAAAGGGTAAAAAAAGTGGAAATAAGAAAGCAAATAAGAGTGAAAAAACAATAACGAATTTTCACAAAAAACCTTATTGTAAATACTTTTTAAAAATAAAAACTTTTCATTAACACTAAATTTATATTACAGTTAATACCTCAAAATCTTAGACATTTGTTATCCTGCATAACCCATGCTGCTTGTCTGACTAATAAATTAAGGCTTGTATTAAAAAAAAGCCACCATCATTATTTGCTTCATACGTAATAACGTTTAAATAAAGCAGTGTAACTGATAATAAAGCAAAAATGTATTTAAACATTAAAACATTAAAATTAGAGAGAAATGTTCCTGTATAAAGCTTTTATTCTAATACTGAATTTGTTTCATAAGTCAGTATTAGTGCCAATTCAATTCAGAGTATTAGATCGGTGCTTGACCAGAGTCAAATACTTCCTTTTAAAAAATCAGTTCAGTATCTGTACCCTATAAAAGACACAACGAAAAGAAAAATCACTCACCTGCAACACATTCTTCTACTTCATAAGAAAGGCATAAAACACAAAGATCAATGCAACACTGAAAGAAAAAATACAGGCAAGTGCATTTTTATCAATGTCAGCTATTTTAATATTCACTGTTTTTAATAATGCACTACAATGTAAAAAGGATAGAATTGGCAAAAGGAATTTTTTTGCGACATCCATAGACTGTAGAATAAAAATGCTTTTTTATTATTTTATCATACTTTTGAAGTATGCCTGAGTGGCTACACATAAGCCTAAAGTCACTAGGTAGAGCAGGGTTGTCAACATAACATCAAAACTAGAACACTGGACAAATTAGATGAGAAGAACCTGCATTGAACTGTATGAAATTGTCATGTGAATGTTGAGTCATCTGTAATCTGTATGAGGACTGACTGCATTATCACGTCTCAACATTTCAACCACTCTTATTTCCTCTCATCCTGAACTGTTTAAAAAAAATTAAAACTTAGCTGGGATTGAAAAGCATCATTTGGGTAAAGTCCTGAATATATGAAGGCATTTAAGAGGTGCTATGTGAGAATGAAAATGTCCCTATGTCTACTGTAGGAGTTCACATGAGGTGTCTATTCACATGAGTGTTTCCAAGAGTGATTTTAAATTAAAAAAAATACTAATGGCTTCAAAAGACAATAACAAAACCATCAACATTCATATTTAAATATACTGAATGCAGAGGGGAAAGGGCATTTAAAACTTCAAACAAGCATTTATCCTGCACTACTGACAACAGTCTAGGTTCTGAGAGCTGTTAAATAACTGTGATGTATCCCTTATTTGTAAATCCACTGAAAGTATAATATAAATAGTATAATAATACAGTACAATTATTTGAATTATTCAATGTATATACTAAACCACCATCTAGTGGATATATGAAATAATAGAAAAAATGGGTTTAGTGCTAAGCAGGTAAAACAGATATTATTCAAAGTTAGTTTATGATCATAGTTAGTTCATTATCATTTAGACAACCTTAATGAACATGTAACATTTGCAACATAATGCACATTCATATGAATGTCTATTAGGGCTGTAAATTTGAGAGTTATACATGACCAATGTTAATTTGTTTGTCTATGTAATTATTTTATTTAGCATCACTTTCAACATCAATGGCTATTTATGACAGTATTAGATTGGTCACAGAACCCATTTCATTACTTTGATGATTGACGGCATATTACACATACATGTTGTTTGCTTGTTTATTTGTTTCATGCCACATAAAAGGTTAAATGAGCTAAGGTTGCATCAATACTAGTCGTATGCATTCATACTGGGCCAATTTAGAGTACCCAATTAATGAATGTCTATGCAACATGGAAGGAAACCAAACTACCTAATGTAAACCCACATGGACAGAGAAGAAATGCAAACTGGGGATTTCTGGAGCTGCAAGGCAACCAGGAACAATAAGGACATTCTTTCTAACACAGCACTTTTCCAGTGTCATCAGAACTTTCCCCACATCGCTCATCTCTATTCTCCCCATGTTTCTTAGTTAACAGAAACTTGATAATGTAACTGCCTCTATAATTCCTATTGTATAAAGTGCAATAAAATAAAAACTCAATATGTAGATAAAAACTATCTACATACATTTTTCTCACTATTTGTGAACGTATTTTTATTCTGATAGTCCTGATTTCCACTATTTGTAAACATAATTTTCTTATGACCAAAACCCTGTTACCATATTGAGTGTAATGAAAACTGAAGCAAACAACTCACTCCAATGAAGCAAATATGACCATTTCCCTAAGTGTGTCTCTATCCGCAGATTGCCATTTAGAAGATCCACCACTGAACAGCCAGGGCTTGGAAGCTGACATGTGAAGGACAGAAAGAAAAAGAGAGAGGAAAAATGTATGACTGAAAAATGCTGATACAAGAAAAATGAGTCAGCAGAATGATTCTTTAGTGGACTAACATGACAATCATTCCAACCTTCCGCTTGGTGTAAATGACAATATTAACAGTTTCATCTGTCTGGAACCAGTCATATCTAGGACAGAAGAAAACTGGTTGAGAAATGCTCAGCTATGTACATGAATGAAAAGTCATGTGCATCAAAATAACTACTGTAAAATAAAAGTACCATAGGGACTCTAAATATAATGAATATAAACTACCATAGTTCTACTATAATTTTACTAATACCCAACATACCGGGGGCGATTATCTTTGGGAGGGGGAGGAACCGCTGTCGATTCCAATAACAATGGAATAGGAGGAGCAAGACCTAAAACACAGAGGATCAACTCACATTGAATGTATTTACATTCACTTAATAATCTGATAACTGCAGCAAATCAGATTTTATCAGCAATCCAATCAGGGAGTTTACATACACCAAGAAATTTCCAGGCTTAAATTACTTAGGCAATAATCAGATTTCTACCTTTCAGCCAGCCTATAATTTCACAGAAACATTAACTTCAATAATTAAATAACTAAAAGAAACTCCTCGCACATATACTGCCTTTCAGTCTCTCCCCAAAAGTGTTTGGTATCCATTTTGTGGGTGGTTCGTTTATTTTCAGAATTGCCTGTTCCTGTGAGAGCAACAAGGTCTATGAAAATAAACCCTAATACAAGGACACTTAAAATAAAAAAAATTCCGCTAGCCACTTCCGACCTTCGTTTGAGTGCATGCACAGACTGAGAAATTTGATTACTAATATAAAATCCAGCTCTCCTAATGGAATTTCAGAGCTTAATCTGGAAAATCTGAGTATGATGTTTTTACTTGAACAACTGCAGAAATTCGACTCTGAGCGGATTATTAAGTCCTTGTAAACACACACATTTTTCAAAATAGACTGAAATCTTAAAACTGCATTTTCAGCAGTTTAAATGCTATACACATTTGTCAGTTGAATATCACTTGTAACTGATAGAAAAACACAAATACTACACAAATTATCTCTTAAATATATGTCTGTGGTCCTACCGTTCACATGGAGGCTCTCCTTTTTCGGATGAGCTACGGGAGAAAATGGATCATCAGCACTATACATGTATAAATGGCTTATTTTGCAGTAACTTTATAATAATTTGGTTTGTATTCAGATCAGTATTAATAATACTATATATACAATAGGTAATGAAGACAACAACACACTGCTAAAATATACAATATAATAAAGAACAGGTACTAAATAATTAATGTTCCAGGAAATAACCACTAAAATTTCAAAGCAAGATATCCACTCAGGGTGCCCCCTTTTAACAATTACAACAGAACATTCTAGACCAGTTATAAAAACGTAACGATGATGCTAATAGAGTTTATCTAAAAATGACCTAATCATTACCTTTAATAGCTGTGCTGACCTTTACCGCCATTCTGCCCACCAAGCACTCTTTTAACATGGATTCAAAGTTCACCCACCGGTGGACCTGCCAGTGGAAATTGAAAAAAGCTTTTGTAAAATGCAACCATAGAGAAAAAATATGATCTAAAATATTGCTACTAGTTTTAACATCATGTGTAACGTTATTCTGTAAATTCACCTGGTCAAACAGTTCAGTACCATCCTTCCCAGCAGCTCTCATTAGTTCTTCCTCGCCACCAGGGTGAAAATCCATGTAGGCACTTATGTTATATACCATACCTATAGCACAACACATAAAATAAACATTGACTTTACCAGTAATTGCCCAGCATTACATCTCTCACACGCAGAAGCTTTAGAGCCTTTTACCACATATCAATGACTTGATGGCACCACAGCGCCCTTTTCACCTTTGTCTAAAAAGCACTTTTTTAGAATGACTGTTAATGAGCATTTATGTCTTAAAATGATAAGCCACTGCTCACCCCAGTCCTGCTTTTTACTGACTTATAGACATTTAAGTTTATTTATTTATGCATGTGAATCAAAGACCCAAATCAAAACCACAAAATGTGTACAATATAAATTTTTACAGTAACTACTGTACTTCTAAGCCTCTGAAAAGCTGCACTGAATTGCCCCACGACTACAAATTTCATGTCTAGTAGATCTCAGAAGTTATTTTGTTCAAACATCTTAAAAACACTGGAGCGAGGCAGAGAACAACTCATATAATTCCTTTTTATTAATGTATTTGAGAGTCTATACATCTTATACATGTCAAGCAGTCATTTCTCACGTTGTGTTTCTTTAGTTCGTCCTCTGTGAC
>JAUZSV010271126.1:0-12096 GCA_034780495.1 Parotocinclus cesarpintoi
ATATTTTTATATTTTTTATTACCCTGGTTATAGCTTTGGCAGCATCTTGTGGTTTTGGTTGGGTCCTGTGCATGACACACCCCTCCTGGGCCTATGGACTCTTTCCGATGAGCTCTCCAAATTCAAGGAGCCATGCTGGGATGCCACGAGTTGCAACTACAGAAGCTCCTGAACCAGAATCGTGCTCAAACCTACCTCAACCCAGAGCCCTTAAACCAGTGGTCCCAGCCTTCAGGACAGCACCAAGGCACCGCCCGAACCCTTGAAACCTTGATCGCCATACCCAAGCCTTTCGACAGCAAATTGGGGATGTTCGGCCCACAAGTGGCCAACCCCCACCAACCGTAAGGACCTGTGCTCAAGGTTTGAAGCTCGTCTGCCACCCTGAAATCACATGCACATTGGCACTGGTCAAAAGACACTTGTGGTGGCAGACCCTGGAAGCCACCACTAGGGAGTTCATCTCTGCCTGCCCTGTCTGTGGGTGCAACCCCCAGCCAGTCTCCTGTGACCATTGTCAGACTGTAGTCACACATTGCAGTGGACTTTGTAACAGGTCTCCCTGACTCAAATGATGTTATGAGGTTTCTCTGGGTTACCAATCCCCACTCTTTCCCAAACAAGAAGTGGAACTAGCTATATCATCTGTACAGGACCATTTCCTCTGCTGTAGTGGCGTATGGAAGGTGAATCGGCACTAGCTTGAGAGGGCCTAGACACATACCACCTCCACAGACAACCACTGCCGCAGGACCAGCCCCACTTACTCACCTGATCAATCAATATGGTTATCAACCCAGAACATTCCCTTCAAGGCAGAGTCCAGGAAGATCACACCTCGGTTCATCTGGTAATTTAAGATTGTCCGCCTCTTCGGCTCTACACCCATGCACCTCAAGCTCCCACCACATATGATGATACACCCTACATTCTTCATCACGCAACTCAAACCTTTCCTCCCAAGACCTTGTTCCCACACCTGCCACACCTGCAAGCTGCTCTTCCAGGTTTTCGTGAGCATAAAGCAAAATCACTACCGCACTTCTCATGCCATCTTTCTTTGATCCAATCACTGTGTTTTTCCCCTTTCCTTAGCCAGTGTTACACTTGTCATGTGAACTATCCCCCAATCATTTTTTAAAGTTCTACAAATGGAGAAATGTCAGTATTGTTGCGTAGAAGCACAAAGAGAATAATGTCTATCACTGAAATACCTGTAGAACTCTCATAAATAGGCATAAAATGATCTATTTACATCTTTAAAATCACTGCAAAACCTGTGGTATCGGAAAAGCAAGCAAAGAAAAGTCCAATACAAAAATACACAAGTCTTACAAACATTTATAAAAGATCACCTGAAACTTCCACAATAGTTTTGGGACAATGCTTGGTGGAAACATCAGAACCTTCTTGGCAGGAAAGTAAAATGCAGGGTTGGGGGGCACCAATACCAAAACCTCATCTAAAATGGAAACCATGGTTTGGGACTGCTTTGCTGCAGCCATAATATGTATAGCTTGGAAATATTTAGAGAACATTGACTTCAAAGCTGGAATGAGCCATTTACCAGGGTAGAGAAACATCATCTAAAGATGAAACTAAGTTGTTGATTCAATATTTTTTGCCAGTCAGAAGCTTTAATCTAATTGAAAAGTTGTGACATGCAGTGAAAAGGATCGTCATGTCAGACTAAAATTCCTGTGTTGTGTAGCAGTTACAAGAGATGCACTACAGATGTAGGTTCATAAAACCTTTTTAGCTTTAACTATGAATGATCAATCACAGTCTTGAAAAGAACATTTTTAAGAGCTAAGAGTGATCTTAGTTTAGGCAGAACATATTTAAGGACCACATTTTGTAATTAAAGCTAAATAAATTTCAAAAATATTTCTGCAACTGTACATTTAGGAAGATATGGCAGGCAGCTTGTGAATTATTAGGTACGTTTCTGTTACAGGTGAGACAATTTAGACCATTTTTTATGAAGAGAAGAATTTTAAGTAATGGCAAAAGTAGATTTACAATATAAAGACCTGATTTGTAATATAACTTTCAATATTTGATAATTATGGAATTGTGTTTTAAAGAAAGCTTGTGTGGATAGATGATTGGTCTATAAATATTTGTGAGGTGTATGACAGGAGGTGGTACAGTGGAGTGAATGTCTCATTTAATATGTGTGAAAAATGGATCCCAAAACAGATTAACAAATGATGGCAAAAAAAGATTGCATTTGGACATACCAAAAGCAATAGCATGAAGGAAGTAGCTGAAATTGCAGGTGTATGAAAGTGGTTATACAGGTCTACCAACAGTGGCAAAAATCGCAGTCTGTATAATCCCAGTCTATGTCTTGCAAGATTTGCTTCCAGAATTCAATGCAGGTCCTTCACATGTCCAAAGTCTGAAACATAAACATATGAAGCAGAGTGGCAGGTGTGAGACTTCAATGAGAACTGTGTGCAAGGTGTAGTTCAAGTTGGAGGAGGTTCATTGATGTGTTGGGGGTGTTTTACACTGAAATGGGTACTTTGGTTGTGGTAAGAGCAAATTTAAACTACAACGCCAACTTGGAGCTGCTGGACAAGCAGGTTTTGACTTTTACACCATGGGATTCATCCACAAAATCTGGCTGAACTGTCTGAACACTGGTCATCCAGTAACGTGTCTAGTAAATACCAAATCCAGCTGTTATTCATGCTTGTCGAGGTCTGTACGTTTCAGTTACATGAGACTTATTTTTTATTTGTTGTTCTTATTTCTGTTTAATTCAGTTCTATTTGCATCTGGTTTTTAACAGATAACCAAATGGCGTCTTTAGGTAGTTTTTGTTTTGTTTTTTACCATAAATAATTTGCCCGCCTTTTCCGTAGATGCTGCAGATATTCGATTCAATGTAATGTATGTAATGTAATGTATTTATATAGCGCTTTTTACAATGGTGCATTGTCTATATATATACATTGTATTGATATACAGTGTATGAACATTAATTTCATTACGATAGTTGTCAACATGGCCTTAAACTCTTGTGTAGGCATGTTTAGGGACATATTTAAAGAATCATACTGCCATCATCAGGCTTGGATATGAATTGTTTCCACCTTAGCAGCTCAGTTTGAAGACTGCTCTGCACAAGCTGTAAATCAAATTCACTCTTACTCGAATTCCATTTCACAATCCACACATGTGCATGTGCACCTCCACCTCTGTGACAGCAGTGCACTGACATATGTTTCTTCTGTTTAAACTCATGGAGTTAAATCATAATGAGAAAAAAACTCTGCTCACTCTCTGCCCGTCACTCTTACTGCACTTTATATCCATTACAGAGTCAGATGGAACTCAGAGCTATGTTTAAACTCAGTTGAGCATTTTAGCATTTCAACATGTACAGTATAAGGGTCATTTTAGGAGCATAAAATAAAAAGTTTAGACCAACCGATAAAACATTTGGATCTCTGTAATCAGGGATGTATCCAGGGCTTTGAATAAGGATATTTTAATATTATGACCACACCAAGTTACTGTTTTTAAATGTTTCTTATGTCAGATAATGACATTCTTTGCTTTGTTTTACATTTACATTTACGTTATTTAGCAGACGCCCTTATCCAGAGCGAATTACAACTGAGTTCTACAATCCAAGCAATTGTGGGTTAAGGGCCTTGCTCAAAGACCCAACAGTGGCAGCTTGACAGAGGTGGGATTTGAACCCTGGACCTTCTGGTCCATAGTCCAGTCCAGTGTCTTACCCACTAGGCCACAACAGTCCCCAAAAGGTATCCTGTCTTCCAATTCACACTCGAGCAACTGTAAAATGTGTAAATCAGTCAGTGAAAGAAGTGCTGATGAAACAATTGGTTGTACACCCTGTCTCACAACACACATCAAACACTAAATGACAAGTCAAAATGTATTATCTGTAGGAAAAATTCAAAAACAGTAATCTGGTATAATGGCTAGGCTATTTTTTATAGCTAACATTTCACACCATTCATTATAAAAACAACTTACAGTGGGTCTGAATACTTATGACCATGTGACATTTCAGTTTTTCTTTTTTAATCAGTTTGCTAAAAATTCTACATCTCTGTTTTTTTCTGTCAAAATGGGATGCTGAGTGTACATTAATGAGAAATAAAATGAACTTTTCTGATTTCAGCAAATGGCTGCAATGGAAAAAAGAGTGATACATTTAAAGGGGTCTGAATACTTTCCATACTTGCTGTATATTGTGGCAAAACGAAGTGTCTGATCAGACCACACAAGTAATCATTTACATATCTGCCTGAGACAGAACTTCATGCTGAGTTTTGCAGCAATCTGACATTTCAATATGAGTGCATTCATCATATCATCTGTTTCCACAATATTTCTATTGGATTAAAATCAGGTTTTTGACATAACCATTCCCAAACATTAATTTTAGTGTTCTTTAACGAATGTGTGATAAAACAACTGATGTCCTGACATTTTCTAACTTGCACTTTACTGGGGTAATTGGTATAAACTTGTATTACTGGTATAAAGTAGTTTGCTGCTCCACCAATAATGGTTATCTGTCCCAGATGCAGCAAATAGCCCCAAACCATGATACTACCACCATCATGTCTCACAGATGGGATAAGTTTCCTATGTTGGAATGAAATGTCTCATGTTTGTTGTCAATGTGCCACAAAATGAGCCATGTTTGTTTTGGCTTTCTACTTGCAACCCTGCCTTGTACACAATTGTTATTCAGTGTTATCCAGATTGCGTACTCATAAAAAATAACATTAACGAATGTGAATGAGGCCTTTAGTTGCTTAAAATTTACCCTGTATTTCTTAGTGACCATGTGGACCATTACAGACCGTGCTCTCCGCGTGATAGTTGGTAAGCAACAGTAACAGTGGTCTTGAATTTCTTCAGTTTGTGGCATCCAAACATTTACATACAAAACTTTTTTTCTTTTTCCCTGCTCTTTAATTATAACAGGGTGCCCACTCAAAAAAAGATTTTTCTTTCCATTCCATTGATAAATAACACCAGACACTAATTTCACCTTCAAATGAACTGCTAATTCCAGGGGTTCATATATCTTTGCCATTCATACATGTAATATTACCACTCACAAATTTATTATTGGCACATATATAATATATTTGTTTCATGTATTCAATAGGGGTCTTATTATCTACTTGTGTAAAATGTGGTGTTTTAGGTCATTTATTTACATAATATAGAATGTGCTAAGGGGTTCACAAACCTTCAAGCACCACTTCATACTTTTAAAATACAATAAGCAGAACCATATTCAGAATACTTTTAGAACATTTAGAATACCCCCACAGGCAAATTTTAGTACTCAGTGGTTATGCTTTCATAGTTTAATGCTGATTGTGCATTCTCAATGTGTTTTATTCACTCTCATTTATGTTTTGTTTATCTTTGTCACAGATATTTAGAGATATTTATAATACTCCTTAGGAAAAATAGAACGACACATAAATGCAATATAAATGCATTTGAGATTAAAGGAGCCAAAATTTATTTATCCTGAGTTCACTGGTTGCAGCTGGCTCTTACCTCTGAGTCACTCAGTTCCAAGTGTAATCTTACAGATGTATACAGCTGTTACTATGTTAAAAGGATGATTGCTAAAAATATTAACTTTATATAATGAATGAAAATTGTCTGTGTTAAGTATGAAATGATAGCAAATACAATGGCAGACCAATCTGGGAGGGACTGTTGGGTTTTGGACCTGGGTTCCTACAGTGGTGAGCTAGCATATTAGACCAGGGTGGTAATCGAACAGCCCAAGAGAATGCTTTGAAGGTCAACATGTTTGCCACATTGTACACAGTGTTTACCCCCAAAGCATTCTCTTGGGCTGTTCGATTGGCGCCCTGGTCTAATATGCTAGCTCACCACTGCAGGAACCTGGGTACAAAACCCAACAATTCCTCCCAGATTGGTCGGCCATTGTACTTACTATCATTTCACACTTAACACATTTTTTCTAAGGAGTATTATAAATAGATCTGTGACAAATATAAACAAAACATAAATGAGAGTGAATAAAGAGTGCTGAGACATAAAATAATCGAAAACTCGATTAAGCTTTGTATTAAACCAAATAAACTGTTTCTATGACTGAAAAATTCCCATTATGAGAGCACCGTTTTTTAAGCATCATATAAACATAACAAACATGATATTGGCAGATCTAAGCACAATGTTGGTCTTTATTGGGACTTGGGCTAAAACTCAAGAAACGATACATCTTTTTGCTCAGAAGAAAAACTTCAGAGACAGGAGATTTAAGTTCATTTCTTTATAATCTCATTTTTGCCTTGGACAATCTTACTGTTACTTTCTTTTCATATGAAACAATGTTTTTATGTTAATGGCAGGGGCAGTTTTCAGAGGTCCGGTGCCCTTGCATCAACTGGCTTACATACGCTTAAATCCTTCCAAATTTATATTACATTACTGTTATATTATGTTATTGATTTACTAATAGGGTCTGTGGTGGATTATGTCTTTCAACTATGAAAAATAACAGCCTGCCGTTTGTGTCAGTCTGTTTGCAATTTCATTTTAGCAATATAGACTCCATATGAAATATAATAAGACTGGCTGACAGGTAGTAATTTAATGCATGATTTACACCATAATTTTAACTGTAGAGAAGAGAAGAACCAGGGATACAGTGCTGTGCAAAAGTCTTAGGCCACCATTACATTTGTTGGTTTAAACTTAGACTTAGGCAGAGTTTATTCTCGTTCTAATTTACACCACACAGTGTGCATTAGAATGAAATTTTGTTGCATTAGCTCATGTATGTGCATCACAGATAAAATACATTTTAAATAGGTATATTGCTCAAATGAGTGTATTTCACTGAAGCTCCCAGGTATTGAGCAATCAAAAATAACTAGAGTAGCATTTTAAAGTTCATCAGTTTTATGGAAAGTGGGATGAAGCTGTCTAGCAATGATATATTGACCACATACAACGTATTTTTGATGACTGGACTAAAAAATTTTAAACATGGATTAATCACTCCATTCTGACCTCCATTACAATTTTTGTGAGCCTTACCATACCCCTTTTACCCTGTTCCCTTTTCCCGATCAAGACACTTTCAGAACTGTTAAAAGGTCAACTTAAAATTCTGATGAAGCTGCCAGGTGCAGCTATTGCTCAGGTATAAGAAGAGGTCACACTACAATACTTGACACTTCAGCCTATATGCTGCCTTTTTCTGTTTATTTTTTTATTTTTTAGCCAGCTATGCAAATTTCCTGTAATTTAAATTCCTCAGTATTATACTCCACAATATAACAAATGTGTGTTTATTTCATATGTGTAATATACGTGTTTTATGCAGCCATATTCATTAGGACGTTATGCAAGCACAAACTACAGCCCAGATTAGTCCTATTTGTGCCCTCACACAATATTGTTGTGGCATTTCCCAAGATTCTTTACTTTACTTTACTCCTGCCTACACTGGCTGCATGACCACCACTACCACTGACATCCAAACTTCACATGATTATCAAACAACAAATTTACAAATTGACATACATTTACAAATTGCATTTTGTGTTTAATTGTGTTGTCTTTGACTACTATTTAAATTGGTTTGATGTTCCAAAACACTTAAGTATGACAAACATGCAAAAAAACAGGAGATGAGGAAGGGGGCAAACACTTTTTCACATCACTGTAAGTTGAAAATAATTGTAAAATAATATTTTGAAATTCATTTTATATACATTATCATTTATAATACATGATATATTATTTTAAATACTGAATAGAAATGAATGGTACTTCGCAAAACCTAGGCGTATAATTACAATTTTTGTCAAGTGAGCAGGTGAAAATCCACAATTGCAATCTTATCGTCAAGACCATTCAAAATAAAACGTGTCAATTAATGAGATACCAAACGAGAAGAGCAGTAACTTGTTTTTTTCCTGTTTTACAATCTGAGTGCAGATTTTATTTAGGCATGTAAAAAAGACTGATTTATTTGAATGGATTGTTTATATTTAATAAAGATAGGATAGAAGTTTTGTTCATAATTCCGTGTAATAATAATATTACCACAGACAGACACATTGGACTCGGTGGGACTTGACAGCAATTGTCTTGATAGGTAATTTCAGAGTTCACCATACCCTCTTACACACAGCCGAGACATGATTGAGTCCAAATGAAATCCAAACTGAGATGAGACCAAAACCATTTGAACTACTGGAGTGTGACACCACTAATTGTGACCTGTATGCATAAACTTTATGCCCAACTTATACAATATCACAAACTTTCACTCGGTAGAGTTCTTCTTGCATTGTACTTAACATTTTTAAGTCACTCTTTGTGACTTTCAAAAACAAGGACATCAGAAATGCCTGATTTCATGAGAAACCTGGAAGATTGTCAAGCCTTCCCACATGATCTGTTTTGGTCCTGCCCTTTGCTAAACATTTTTGTTCATTTATGATGATTTCCCCAATAATCACTTCAGTGGAACTCATCAGTGATGAGACATTGTAATACTACATGTATTTTGTTCTTATTGAGCAGTTCTTAAGTGAACTGGGCAAATCAATTGATATACTTAGATACTGGCTCTGATCATTTTAGTTGTTTGTTGTTCACTGTGTGGACATTCTGTACTTGGAGCACTATATAAACTATAAAGTAGACAGATATGTAAGCAGATGCAGTCTAATATGTATAAATATAAAGATCCTTTTGAATATGAAAATAAATAAATGCAATCATATAGCTATACATGTAAATACATATATAAAACAAAAGTAAGCTCCTCATCTGGACTCAGTTTAGTAATCTGGTCTTTATGTGAAAGTAATGGAATCGCTCTGGCATTTGGTATGTATTATTGTAAGTACTGCTATAACTCTGGATATTCAATTTTGAATGTTGCACAAAAACATTTTATCTTTTAGAAAATACAGTTTTTTATAGCTGGAGGGATTATGAATGTGGGTTACTGGATATGCCAAAGCTGCAGCCTGTGCCATGATGTTGGTTTCTGAGTGCTGATGGAAAAGAATTGAAAACAAAATAAGTCATAGAAATGGAAGTGTAAAAAAGCTTAAATTCCCGTTAGTATAAACCTTTTGATCAGTCCCTTAAGGTGAAATTTTTTCTTATTATAGTGGCTTAAAAACTTTTTTATGTCTGGACAAGTATTCACGCCTCTTCACTAAATTCAGATGTTTCTTTCAGTCCCTATCGGCCAACATCAGTATCTGGTGTTACAATTGGATGAATGGATGTCTCTTCTGGATGAATGGATAAAATCCTACAGACATATAATACAATTTTGGAAAAACCCTTCCATGGTTATAACTGCAAAGGGGAACCAAATGCATATTTCTGCCTATAAATTTTAGAATCAGATGTCATGAAACTCTTAATAATAATAACTTTCAGCTTTTCTCTCCTAAAACAAAGCCCACAAAGAAAAGAACTTCACTGGTTTAAAGAACTTTACTAAACACCATTGAACCTCCTCAGATTAATAAAGACTGCTATAGCAGAAAATGGAGGACAAATTAAATACTAAAACCCATGTTTTTGGATGTAAATTTTGGGTGTAAGTTTTGATTATACAGTGTAACTTACCTGAAACAACTTCATACTAATATATTTTTAACTAATACATGTTTTTAGTGTGTATAAGCTTTTGGTTGTACAGTATAACTTATAAATACATATATAATTTTTTAAGTATGTGACAACATTTGTTATACAAGTCTTATTGTTATAAGTTATTTTTGGACTGCAGACTTTCAAATGCAACAAAAGGCAGACCATAAGCTCATGTATTTCCGCAATATTCAAAAAATTAAATGCTGAGCTACAGTTTTTGACTTTTGTCCTTGCTTGTCTAGTTTATAAAATAGGATTTTAAACTGCACATAACAGTACGGCTAGCTAACCATTATAATGAGCATGAAATCCTAACTTTATGTTGTAACCTTGGAAAGTGTTATCCCATTGAGAGTTTTAATGATCAAGAAAGAAAATCTGAGATCCATAAATGAAACACACTCAAATTAGTTCTAATGTTTGAAGATGTTTATGCTAATAAAAACTCTTCAATAGCAGCCAGACTACAGATTCAAATCATTAGCAGTTGTGTTTGTCCCAGTGTGTTGGCTGTGGTGCAGTTGAAGGCTGTGAATATGGAATAATTTGGTATTGCTATAATGTTGTAATAGAAACAAGATGTTCAAGCATGGTTGATCTGTCAAAATTACCAGGCAATATGTATTTATGAGAAAAAAAAATGAGTGTTTAAAATGGAGCCAAAAAAATATATATAACAAAAGGCCTAACAGACATTAAACAGTCTTGTAACCTTAGCCTTTCTGTTACAAATCAATTTAAAATTATAGAAAACATTTGAAGCATTATTATGCATCTATTTGGCTGAGTTACATACATATGGTTACATAGCTCTACCTATAAGTACGACTTCCTTATAACAATACAAATGATTTGCCTGTATAAAATATCAGACCAATTATCTGAGGTTAACTGGTGTAAATTCTTCTCTCCTTGCTGTCAGACATTGTTTGTTAGATGGTCTACATGTAGCTGACCCTGTGCAGAATGTAGAAATGAGTGCAAATGGTGCGCTTACTCTGATTCTTCTTATTTCCCAACAGCATCTCCCCTGTAGCGTTCACAAATGGCCAGCCTATGGCTTAAAAACCACAGGTTTATAGTTTATAGTGACATAGCATGGTTTTCAGTATCAATGAGAACAATATGGTTGTGGTAAGATCCAAGAGCATAATTTTATTAGAAGAGCAGTCTAAAAGCTGAATGGCAGGCAAGATATCCAAGCCATATCATCCAAAAACATACATCAAGATATAGTGTCACCCAAAAGCGAATCCAGGGTCCAACGTCCCACCACAAGTGGCTTTGAAATACAATACAGCTAGAGCAAGACTTTACAAACAAATAAAAGAGGTGCATGGTCGATATGGCTGGAGCTTACAGACACTACTAGCAACACAGATGAAAGCATTTAAAAGGTAACCATGGAAACAGGTCAGTACTGGGGTGATGATGACCTATGTTGAAATTGTCAGGCAAGTCTGTGACACTTTCTGTGAGTTAAAGCACAGAATATTCTAGTCCTGTATTGCACAGATGCCATGTCACACCACCTGAATACATTTGTTCAGGATATGGTGCTGTGCATTACATGAATTGTACCATGCTGTTCTCAGTTCAGTTTGGTACACTGTACACTATGGTACACTGTATTATCATATGTCGTGTGTATTCTAAAACATAGGCTTTCCACATGACACTGAGGATTTTGCAACTCATGTATTTTGCAAATTGGGCACTGATTTTGGAATCACTGGTTCAAAGTTATGTAACATTTAGTATTGATATAGATAACCTTGATGTTTCCCTGCAAAGTGATTTCATTTCTGATTTTTGATCTCTTAGGTTTAAAGCTATCTGTACTGAATAGAATCTGCCTACTGCCTTGTTATTACACCAAATGGACTATTACATATTATACTCCAGCTACGTATATTATTATATATAACCTATCAGAGCCTGATCAACTAGAGCATAAAACCAACCAATTAAAATATCTGTTTCGCTCAACCCTGGATCAAGTTGCTCCTGCTTGAGTCAATTGCATTTGTGGAAGGCTCTCAAAATGCTATAATGATCACAGCTACTCCTAGCCATCCAAATGTGGTGACACTGGTGTAGATATCTGCTTAACTAACTGTAAACCAAGACTAGAATATTTTATCCCAATTACTAAAACTGATCTAGATATAGAGCCACTGCTTATTATTTTAAATTCATGTTTGGTTATGCTAAATTCTTTAAATGCTCCATAATTAAATTAAACCACTGATCTGGACCATTGTGTAATCACAGATGAATTTCAAATCTACCTTTCCTTTTCCAAAAAGCTGTCTATTAGCAGCTCAGTAGTTACCTCCAAAGTAACGGTATTTATGAAAAATTTTAATAAGAATTCAAGCCCAATCAGAGTTAATGATTTATTAATATAAT